>CM031235.1:868497092-868794592 GCA_018340775.1 Taxus wallichiana var. yunnanensis
GTTAGCCCAACTTAAAAAAGAACCACATGAACACATGTGAGATTTCATTGCTAAATTTCAAAGGATACTCTATAAGATTCCTCCTACTACTTCCCTTAGTGATGAAAATCAGAAAGTATTTTTCATTAATGCTTTGTTGTCTCAAGTTGGTTATCATCTGCGTAGAGCACAATCTACTAACTTATTATCAGCTCAAAACATTACTATCGAGGTGGAGGATGATCACATCGTGGCTAGTAAAATCAAGAATACAACTTCTAAGGTTGAAGGTTCTGCTTCAGCTAGTACTTCTGATCCGTTGTTGCAAAGATTGGGTAATGTTATGTTGTAGATAAAGAAGAAAATGGCGCAAGGTAATAATGTTGTTGCTCCTAGGCATGCTCCTACACGGAATTTCAATAATCAAAACCAGAATCGGAACCACATTGCTCGGGTCCTCACCATTGGTAATTGAAGCTGCCCCAAGAAACAATGTTGAAATGAATGCTAGAAGATCAAGAAGTTGTTGATTATGATCCATCTGAAGGTGATGATTTTGTAGACCCTGCTGGTGAATCCAACATTGGCTACCTAGACTATGAATCAAAGAATGACTATGATGAAACTTTTGAAGATGATTATGGTCATACTTTTGTAGTGTTTACAAGATCTCAAGCTCAACAAGGTGGTGAAAAGTCTACTAATGAACAAAGAAGAGAGAAGGATGATTCTAGGTTAGAGGTTACCATTCTTGAAAGAGGTAGTCCTCTACCTTCTTCTCTAGCTCCAAAAGATAAGTATGCAAGTTCTTCTTCTCAACCACAAAGATCAACAATTCACATTCCTGGAGGAAATCCAAATGTATCTATCCCTTCTTTTTATATCATTGATCATATTAAGAAAACCAAAATCCAGATGTCAGAAGATGAATACTTGAGATCATTCCCTAACTGGTTGAATAGGTTAGTTAGGTATGTTTAGAGCAATGGATCAAACAATTCACCCAATAATACAACAAAACTAATTTTTCTAACCCCAAGAACACTCCTCCCCAGAACAATGATGTAACTATAGCTCCCACATCTTCTGAAAGAGTTGAACCATTTTATGTGTCTTTTCTAATAAATGGTTTCAAATTAAGTAATTGCATCTTAGATTCAGGAGCTTTTGATAATGTCATGCCAGCCAAAGTTACAGATGCTCTTGGGCTCACATTGACTAAATCAATAGGGAGATGTTATTTTACAGAGAGACAAGTCCCTTTGATCGGACATATTAAGGATGCACAAGTTTTTTTGGTAGCATTCCCTAATAAAAGATTAAAGATGACAATTCTAGTAGCCGACATTCATGTCTCCTACGGATGTCTGCTGAGTAGAAACTTCTATAAAGAGTTGGGAAGAGAAGTGAAAATGGATTGGTCATGTGCTCACATTCCAATCAAAGGGGTAAATCAAAGGTTGGAACCTAAGAAAAATTCAAAATACAGATTCACGAAGTCTAAAGATCCGAGATCTCATATTCTTTTCGAATAATTAGATCGTGGGGTATATTACTTAGAAATGGACAAGGAAACTCCAAAGCCAGAGATTTAGGAAGGACCAAGAAGAAGAGAAGATTTGGACTCTAGATTTTGATGGTAGTTGTTTCTCTTTTGGGTTAGGTGCAAGTGTTGTATTTATATCTCTGGAAGGAAAGGTACATCCATACTCCTACAAATTAATGTTTGAAAATACTAATAATACAACAAAATATGAAGCTTTTTTGTTAGGATTGGAACAATCTAGAAAGAAAGGAGTAAAACTTCTCAAAGCACAAGGAGATGTTGAGCTCATTGTAAAGCAAATATGAGGTCAATACCAAGTAAAGAGAGATAAGATGAGACATTACAGGATAAAGTGTTGTCTGCCACACTTGACTTCATAGCTTTCTCCATCAATTTTGTTCTTAGGGATTAAAATTCTAGAGCAGATTCTTTAGTTGTAATAACCGCACTACTATCACTAGATCAACCACCTACAATGTTGAGACAGGTGACTACAGGAGTAGATATGATCTATCGCCCAAAATTCCTTGAGCAAAGTGATAAGTTTTCAATGATGATAAACATATAGGTACATTTCTTGAGTAACAAGATAACTTTGAGGAGATATACTTTGAAATAAGCAATTCACCCCCACATCAAACAATGGTAGGTGAGACTAATCCGAACCGGAACTATTCCATCTCGTCATCCTAAGTCCCCTACTTGAGCAGCCCCATCACATATGTGTTCACCACCACCTTCACCATAGAGGTCTCCTTTACATGCATGATATCACTCTCATACTCCACCGATCTTAGAGCATCATCACATGCCTTTATCTCCTTGGATATCAGGTGGAGGGCCTTTTCCCTTCACTATCGTTGGATAGCCTTTTATCCTTCTCACACTTGGGGGAATCATGTTTTCTTCTCACCCTCTCTTAGCATCATAAGTTGTATATAATATCTACAATTGTGCTTTGTGTTTCACACTTAATCCTTCTCAAGTGCATGTCCACATCTTGATATACACAATGTATCGTCGTTACCCTATGACACACTCTAGTTCCATGGTTCATACTCGATTGATGAGGGTCTAAATATGAAAGGAACCCCATCACATTCACTTTCCACACTCTATGTTATATGATCAATCTTTCTAGCACACATTCTCAAACCATCTTATGACGACACACTCTTGTTCTATGGTTCATTCTTAATTGTTGAGGGGTCTTTTATAAATGAACCTCATCTCATATGCATCCGCTAGAAGTCACATCTGCTCCTATCATTTTCACACTTTGCATTACATTCGATCACACTCATATATTACATTTGCATATCTTGGTTGCACTTACTCTTGCTTACTTATACTACTAACATGATGCACTTTGCTTACTATGTTAGTTATATACTCAGCATGTTGCTATCTTTCTATATACACACATGCATGTTCACTTGGTCTTTTAGAGTGAATGTAGATATCTTGCAAATTTTCACATGCGCATTGATGTTCAACATCGTATCCTTTTCCAGTCCCATTGAGACTCCTGAGGGCATCTACCTTTCCTACTCTTGCATATTACAGGTGTTATTATTTCATCATATACTACTGCCTATTATTAATAGCACATTACTTTCCATTTATATATACATGCCTTGACATACTATTTATCTTTCTAACATGCTAACGGGTGCTTCATGTGTAGCATTTTCTTTGCAGGACTATATGCCACCATGGTTATATGATACACTTTGTTTCAGAATCGTTTTCCATTTTATGCTATTGTTTACGGCTATGCCCTATGTCTTGTATACTCATTATATGCTTTTGGCCGCTTCAACCCTAATTTTCTTGTGATATTGTGAGCGATGTCCCATGTTTGAAACCCTCTTTTCATGGTCCACTTTGTTTGCACACTCACTTGTTACATTAATATTCTATTACATACTACCTACTTTTTCTAATAACACATGTTATTAGCCACTTTGTTTACATGTGTTGTGGTTTCTACCATGCATATCCCCTACCCCTTGCAGTATCACTTTTGATAAACATCATGTCCTCTCTTTTGGGCCACACACTCCTATAATCATTGCATGCACCCCAAACGAGGGGGCATACATTGGTGAAAAAATCACCCCGTAATAACTTAGAGCTACAATACACTCCGCACAATATAAAAATGAAACAGAGATGCAACACATAATGACCCAAAATCTGACTTGGGTCCTTAGCACAACACGACACAAGCGCCAAACATCAAACAATAATGCCTAGGTACTTGTGTCCTCCCTAGGTGCTAATTTCCTAGGGGCACATACATTCATCTTCTCATATCAACACAATTTACGAAGCCTTTAGAGCAGTTCTATAGTTATAGGCACAATCCTTCAATTACAACATGCATGTAATCTCCTACAATCAATTTCAATCGAAACACTTCATGTAATCGAAGTAATTCGGGACAACATGAACAAATCAAGGATGTACCATTTGTAGTGGTGCTTATTGGGCAGAGTCATGGATGGAGAGTAACACTAGACCTCTCTCCCCAACACTTGCTCTTTGGCATGAGATTGAAAAAAAAATCACTCTTGGCGTGAGATCGACCAAAAAAATCACACTTGGCGTGAGATCGCCCAAAAACTCGTTATTCACAATATTTCAAGACACTTTTCTATCCTTTTACACTCTTTTACATTAGGTGCACACTTTCCTTTACACACTTTTACATACTTTTTACATACTTATGCACATTTTTCTCTGATTTATCATATACAAAACTTTGACTACTCTTTCATTCTTCTTTTACATGTCCATCCTTAATACGCAATAAGAAGCAACCTACAACAACAATCACAAGCTACAACAACACAATACAATGCACACGCTTCACACTTCACTTTGCACCATTTCATGCTTTACTTGTCCACTCGACACACATTTCACCACACGCTCTATAGGATCATAAGGCATGCATCTCTTATCTACTTTATGTTACCGAGCATTCACTCAACAACATAAAGTGGGGCAAATGTAGACAAAAATCACGCACTTGGGTATATTTCTAGGTCCTAAAAACATATTAGCATTCATATGTTTCCTAAACAAGAAAACTAGTGATTGACAACTATCTTTGGCCTCTTTTCTTTGTCTCTTGTTTTCTATTCGGCCTTACACACCCCAGAACCCAATTGGTATTTTACTGATTTATCTTTCATGGCTTCAAACACCAGTGCCCAACTAGGACAAAGCAACACCCAAATGCTCTTGTCCCCTTTGGGAGCCCCTAACCCTTTTCTACCTTACTCGCTCTTTTTGGGTCTCTTTTATCTTTTGGGCATCTTTTTCACTTATGGGTCGGCTTTCCAGTTGCTAATAAAAAAATTCAAACAAGGGAGTCATATAAATGCATAGTTATGTGTTCAAAATCAAGGATCAATAATTAAAAATTATTATCATCACCTAAGCTTGCATTCAAAAGGCACCTAAAGCACTTAAAGGCATCCATCTATCATCCATTCAAGGGATAAGGGTTGCATACTTCTGCATACACAACATAAGAAGAGGAAGTTCATTCTATTCCATCCACAAATTCTACTACATTGCTACATTCTAGCTACAACCCACTATCAAGTGAAACTTGCACAAGGGCATCCTAGGGAACAATTTCTACACACACTCACAAGAACTACATGGAGTCTGAGATGTAGTGCAACACTTAGTCATAAGTTTTCTCTCGGGATGACCATCGAGGTTAGTTTGACTCCCATTTTGCATTTTCATTTTTAGGTTTGACGTGGTTTATGGGATTGTGCAGGTGAACATCTCTTTTACAAGTTACATGTACCTTCGACATTCAAAGAAAGACTATCAAGTGATCAACAAGAAACAACTGTGACACTCTTGCGATATAGTGAAAACTAGATTCTGACTATTTGCGCAGTCATATGCACCCAGTAGTAGTCTCCATCACCCAAGCACCCTTGCCCTAATGTGGGCACCCGTGTCCGGCCTCATTCCTGCATTTTAGAATTTATATTGAGCATTTACAACACTTTTCTCATCTTGTTCAACACTTTTCCTAGTCCATATCAGTTCTAGATTAAGCGTAAATCAACTAAGTCTCTTCATTTATCTCTTGTGCTTAGGGTTTCATATTTACATCTTAGTTTGCTTGTGTCATTTCTATATTCCAACATTTATACATTATTTATTTTAGTAGTGACTCTGCAATATTTATATTTAATTCAAATTAAATTAAATCAATTGCATACAACACTGTAAAAATTGTTGTGGGTAGCCACAATAGATGAAGAAATGAGAGTGTGACAAATAATAACGTGATAAAACAAAAAATAAAGAATAATTTCAACTTTGTATTAAGTAAATAAGAACATTTAACACGGGATCAATAACTATGTTCTCTATGCATTCATATAAAACACATATTTGAAGATGTTTTTAACTTATAATATATTCATAACATTACAAAGTTATGAAATTTTAAAGGGTATTGTGAGAAATGGTTTCATATGGAAATAAATAATTCAAAACTCCCAAATAATACAAAATTTGGAAGCATCGATACAATTAGTCGATTTTACAAAATATGTATAACTCTCACTATCAACAAGCAAGGACCCACTAGCTAATCTCGTATCATATAGCTGCTTCAAACCGGCTTTGCTAAAATCGCTCGAGACTGTCATGGCTCGAATGTCCCTCGAGTCCGGATCGGGGTCCCTCTTGCGCAGGTCCTCTCTCAAAGCCGCCTGACGTTTGGACAAAAGTTGTGGAGGGTTCCACATCCGCTCCTAGCTCGGAAAAGCTATCCCCTTCACTGTCTGATGGGTCTTTTTCCCTGCGCATCCCCTCTCACATCACGGAGGCTGCTGTTGCTTCTCATGATCTGTCCTTGGTGGGTACACTGATGGGCCCTAGACCCCCATTGGAAGATATAAAAAAATGGGCTCGATTAAAATGGCAACCATGTGGAGCGCTAGAAATAGCGGCTATGCCTAATGGTTTCATATTATTTTCCTTCAGCATGAAAGAAGACTTTGCTAGAGCTCTGTTAGGTGGTCCGTGGTTTTTTGGCAGGTGGGGCTTCTATCTCAGGAAATGGTCTCCTGGTTTCAACCCACACACGGAATCCATGACCCAAGCCCCAATTTGGGTTCGCCTCCCGGGGCTCCCTCTGGAGTTCTGGCACCCGGTGGTTATTGAAGGTATTGCTCTCTCAATAGGATCTTTAATTGCTATAGATCAAGCAACAAAAGCAAAAACTAGATTCATTCATGCTCGTTTCTGTGTTAATGTTGATGTCAGTTGTCCCTTACCAAAAGATATTGAGCTTATTTCGGACTTGGGGAACTGGAAACAACCCATTGACTACGAATATATTCCTCAAGCTTGCTCCTTCTGCAAAAAACTTGGTCATCGGGCCTCTAGTTGCCCATCTAAACCTCAACCAAAACCCAAGTCCCAAATCCTATCCCCAAAAATAAAAAAAAACTTTATCCCCAAACCGTCTTCTATTGAGATCCCGATCATCCCCACTTCTAATTCCTTCGCTCTCCTTGAGGATGGAGAAATCAACACATCTTCTGATCCTGTTTCTGAGATCGTCCCCTCCTCCTCGGCCTTTCAACCTCTCCTCTCCCCTCTGCCTCCCTCGGCTCTCCCCGCCTCTTCCTCTCTAGGAGTTGACCTATCCTTGGCTGCCTCCTCCCCTCCCCCTTCCCCTCTGTCCTCTCCTCTTCCCTTCCCTCCCCTTCCTTCGATCCCCTCTCCCTTGAATCCTTCCCCCTGCCTCCCCTCTGTCCACCTGTTTTAGACTCTGTCCCCTCCCCCTCGGGACTTTCCTCTGATGATAGTTTCAATCATCGTTTTACTAGAAGCAGCAACAAGAAACCCGATATAGGCTTGGAAAAAGCTCGGGGGAGAATTCCGAGCAGTATCAAGCTTCAACAAGAAGCAGCTATAAATGTCGTGCAAGGAACTCAAAGCACAATCCCCATGGTGGTGGGGAGTAAACCCAAACCAAAGAAATGAAGATAATTTCTTGGAATATAAGAGGACTTAACTCTCTACAAAAGCAAAGAGTTATCAAAGACATCAAATTCCAGAACTCTCCTGATATCATAATGTTGCAGGAAACCAAACTAAAAAAGGAGGATCACCTCCTTAAAATCTGGCCTGCGGCATCTTTTGAATCTCAACCTTCAACAAGGAACTCAGGGGGGCTTTGTACCTTGTGGGATCCCAGAAGTCTCAAAGGGAATGCTGTTCAAGCACCCCAACTTTTTATGCATCCTCTTCCAAGAGGTTGGAGCGGACTCCTCTTGGATTGCTATCAATGTGTATGCCCCCAACTTGGAGACTCATCGAGGTAAACTATGGAAAGATATCACTAACTTCATCATCACTTGTGGTAAAATTCCCATTCTAATAATGGGTGATTTTAATTGCCCACTTTATCCTTCGGAAAAATAGGGAGGTATGCCTGCCATGACGGTCAGCATGGAGGCTCTGGCTGACTTCATAAGGGTGAATTCTCTTCTGGATATGGATCTCCATGGCTCATCTTATACATGGTCAAACCGCAGATTGGGCAGGAACCACATTCAATGCAGATTGGATAGATCTCTAGGCTCTCTGGACTGGATCTCTCTCTTTCCTGACTTCTACCTCAACTCCCTCCCTCGGGCTGCCTCTGACCACAGCCCTCTTCTGTTGAGTGCTAATCACAAAATGAATGCCAAGAATCCTCCCTTCAGATTTGAGCTTGCTTGGCTTGAAAACAACCACCTGATCCCCCTTGTAGCAAACTGGTGGAATATCAATATTGAGGGCTCTAGTATGTTTAGATTTTCCAGCAAACTCAAAGAAATTAAAAAACAACTCAAGATATGGAAGTCGACGGTCTTTGGTAACATCAAGCTTCGAAAGCAGGAGCTAACTCAGAGCTTGGCAAAAATCTCAGAACAAATTGAGACTGTTGGAAGATTGGATCATCTTCACCAACATGAAATCTCCCTCCTCAGTGATTATCACAACACACTTAAAGAAGAAGAGACCTATTGGAGGCAATGTTCTCGAGCCCTTTGGCTCGAACAAGGAGATCGTAATACCAAATTTTTCACATCACTGCTTGCAAGCATAAGGCTAGAGATAAGATCCGTGAGTTGGTGTCGTCCTCAGGTACCTTGCTAACTGCTGAGAGTGATATATCCAACGAGCTTGTCTCCTTCTATTCTAATCTTCTCCAGGCTGAACTGCCCCCTCCGGAACAATCAATGAATGAAATGCTCCAACATATTCCGCATCTGGTGTCACCTGAGATGAACAACAATCTGATCAAGCCTTTTGCTATGGAGGAAATTCACAAAGCAGTTTTTGCAATGAAGAGGGACAAAGCTCGGGTCCGGATGGCTTTCCTGCCGCCTTCTTCCAAGTCTTTTGGGAAATCATCAAGCAGGACCTCTTCCAAGCAGTAAATGAATTTCAGGTGAACAACAATCTGCTTAAGGAATGGAATACCACCTTCGTTGCACTTGCCCCAAAAGTGCATAGCTCTAAAGATGTGTCCAATTTTAGGCCAATAAGTTTATGTAATACGTCCTACAAGATTATCACTAAGATGTTGGCCTCCAGACTTAAACCTTTAATGCAGGATCTCATCTCTCACAATCAGAACGGCTTCATTAAAGGTCGACTCATCCAAGGTGGTATAATTACTAGTTCATGAAGCCATTCACTTGGCCCTTCTTGCGAAGTCCCCAGGAATGATCTTAAAATTGGATATGCAAAAAGCTTTTGACAGAGTCAGCTGGCCTTTCTTAATTAAGGTCCTGGAAAAATTTGGTTTCGACAAAAAGTGGTGTAGCTGGGTCTTCTCTTGTATCACGACCCCTTGCTTCTCTATTCTTATCAATGGCATTCCTGCGGGCTTCTTCAAAAGCAGCAGAGGTATCAGGCAAGGGGATCCCCTGTCACCTTTTCTTTTTGTCCTAATGGCGGACTCCCTTAGCAGAGCTCTGGAAGCGGCTAAAAGTCAATCTATCATTTCTGGTATGAAAATCACCTCAAATTGTCCTTCTGCCACTCATAGCCAGTTCGTTGATGACACTTTGCTGCTAAGTTTAGCTTCTGTTATTGAAGCCCGGGCTATTATGGATATCCTCTCTCTATACCAATCAGCTTCTCAGCAAACTGTCAACTTCAACAAGAGCAGCATTTCCTTCATCAACACGTCCCCTAGGACTCAGAGAAGGATTGCTGATATCTTTGGTTGTAATATTGTGGATCTCCCCGCCTCATATCTTGGCATCCCCCTCTTCCATGGAAAGCAATCAAAAAATCTATGGAATCCTGTCATTGAAAGGTATAAAAAAAAGTTGGCTGCATGGAAAGGGGCTCTGCTCAATCAGGATGGCAAGCTCCAGCTGGTGAAAGCCACTCTTCAAAGCCTCCCTACTTACTTCATGTCCCTGCTCAAGATTCCCAATTCTGTGAGGGAGGTTGTGGAAAAAATTCAAAGGAACTTTCTGTGGTCTGGAACTGAAGATAAGAAGAGGATCCATCTTGTGGCATGGAAAGATGTGTGTAAGCCAACTTCTCATGGTGGGCTTGGTCTTCGAAAAATGGCTGACATGAATGGGGCCCTCCTGGCCAAACTTGCTTGGGAAGTGGCTAAAGGTGACTCTTGTTGGGCCCATCTGCTCAGAGCTAAATATCTGGCAAATAACGAAGATCTGCTCACTTCCAATCCAATTAGAGGCTCTGCCATATGGAATTCTATTATTAGCTCTCTCCCCATCATTCGAGCTGGCACTAAATGGAGATTTGGGAATGGTCATCTTATTGATTTCTGGAGGGATTTTTGGATCGGGGAAGAACCTCTTGATCTTAATCCTGCATGGGACCCTATTAAGAGAAGCATCATTAATAAGCAAGGAAGATTAGCTTCGGGCTATTGGAAGATGGTGAACTCCATTCCCTCATGGGATATTAAGGCTTGGGATGATATCAGCGATCTGCAGAGTAGCCTCCTGTCTTCGCTCAAAGTGGTGCTCTCTTCCATCTACATCCCTTTCTCCCAAAATGAGGACGAGATTATTTGGCCCCTCTCCCCGTCGGGTTCTTTCTCGGTTAAGGCTGCTTATCTTTCGATGCATAGTGCTGACTCTGGCCCCCCCCTTTCCAATGTCTGGCCTAATGAGATCACTCCCAAAATTGGTTTTTTCTCTTGGCTCTCTTCTAAGAATGCTTTCCTTTCTGGGGAGAATCTGAAAAGAAGGGGTTTCTCTCTCCCCACTAAATGTGTGTTATGTGCTAAAGAGGTGGAGTCCTCTGCACATCTTTTGATCCATTGTTCTTTTTCGCAAGTTATTTGGCAGTGGCTTTTATCGAGGTTGGGAGTGTATTGGACCTTCCCGGAATCCATTCAGGACACCCTCTCTCAATGGAGTTCTCCTTTTACTCATCGATTCTGAATTTGGCTTGGAAACTCCTCCTCCCGCACGGATTATGGGGCATCTGGAAAGAAAGAAACAGAAGAATCTTCAAAGAAAAAAGTCTTGATCCTCGTCAGGTGGCTACTCAGATTGCTCTGGCTCTTCAAGAAAATATCAACCTGACCATGTGGACCAAATATCAGCAAAAAATCCAAATCTGTAACTCCCAGGAGTGGCAGAAGTTATTGTCCATTCAATGTAAAGGCACTTACACTGCTCGGAATTTAGTCTGCTGGCTTCCCCCTCCAAGGGGCTGGAAAAAACTGAACACGGATGGAGCTTCGAAAGGCAATCCTGGTAAGTCTGGAGGAGGAGCCATTCTTCGTTGTTCTTCGGGATATATTGTTGCTGCCTCTGCTCACAACTTCAATTTTGGTACCAACCATCGTGCGGAAGCCTTGGCAGTCCTCAAAGGCCTTGAGATGGCTATCAAATTTGGTGATGATCCCCTTCAAGTTGAAAGTGACTCCCTCAACATCATCAAACTCCTGCAGTCTAATGACTCGGTCATTGGTCGATAAGGAACATCATTGCTGATATCAGAATTATTCAAAGATCTTTCTGCAAATCCAGTTCCAGCATGTCCTCCGGGAGGGAAATAAAGCGGCGGACCTCCTTGCTAATATTGGTGTTCTCATCGAGAATCAGCAAAGCTGGAGAGAAAACTTCCCGAATGATCTCTGCCAAATCACTCAAAATGATATACCCCATTGCTGACTGGTGGAATGGAGGGCTGACTCGGGTTTCGGCAAACTCGCTATGGCCCTCTCAAAGGGCGGCGGCTTTTATGATGAAGTTAATTGATTTGACTCTTAACGAGGGACAATTGATTACGGTGCTTTGTAATGATGCGGGGGATCTCCGCACGAATGGGCATTATCTTCACATTAATCATCTGAGGAGGTGGTGGGAGGACAATGATAAATTGGCCGATGGCTTCCCGACCTGTCTAAGCTGTTAAATGTCCACTTTTGCTCTCACTTCTGCAACTATTCAAACATTCATACCATGGGGGGTCAATTGAAGCGTCTTGAGCCTGATAACTGTGATTCGATTAAAAATGATGGGGAGGTGTGGAATATATTGCTGGAAAATGGAATTGCCACCTTCCTGGAGAAAATGGCGGGTTATTCTGCGCTGGTTTCGTATGCGGTCACGGCTTCCTGGGCGAAGGGTCGGGTTCAAATCGGCAACACTCGCTTTACCATCTCCATGAATGCCATTGCTGATGCCACTGGCCTTCCTGCTGCAGGTGACATCTACTACAAGCGTTCACTGCATGCGGAAATTCAGGAATTTAACGCCCCTGGTGACAGACCGGTGAAATACCTCTCTGGTTATACTCGGGACTCCCTGCCTTCTCCCTGGGACAGAGTGGCGGAGGTCATTATGCGGTATTTTACCATCGACGGTAGATATCGGCTTGTTTTTGGTCCCCACCTGTTCATCCTCTCTCATCTTCGATGGGGGAAGAAAATCAATCTGGCGGCCTTTTTGTTTCAGTCCTTAGAACACTCGGTTCAGTTAGCTCGTGAGGGCGAAGGTGTCATTCTTCACCAGGGTTTGCTTATATCTACTCTTCTCTCTTTGCTTCTCACTCCGACCTTCTTCGCTTCCCCCAAATTGGGTCGCCGCCGCCGCTCCCCTTCCTTCCCCTCGCCCCTCCTCCTCCTCCCTCCACTCCTCTCGGCGTCGTCGTCGTCTGCTTCTCTCCTCTGGTTCAGACTCTGATGTGGCTATTGTGAGTCCCCCCCGCGTTGCCTCTATTCCCCCTGCCACCCCTTCTTTCCCCACGCCCCTCTCTTGCTTGTTCTTGGAAGGCACTGATGCCAGCGGTCACGCTTCTTCCCTGTTTCCAGCCCACGATTACTCTCGGAGCTGCTTGATCTCTGGGCACGGCTCACTTTACCACGACTCCCGGACTCGGAGCAGTTAGATATCAATCAACCGGTGGAGGATCCCATCTCCCAGTCTGCTGGGAAACAATGCTCTCTTCGATGACAAAGTTCTTGCTGCTGACACTTCTCATTCCTCACCTATTATGGACTCGAAACCTGCTGAACCTGAGTCTGCTGACACTAAAAGGGATAATCGCAGAGCCGACATGGTTTCTTCTATTTTAAGCAAGCTTCAGCGTGCATTCAAGGCTCTGAAAGCTTGGGAGGCTTTCACGGAATCTACCAGGACTGCCATTGCTGATGACTGCTCGGAGCTTATCAAACTGGCCGAACATCTTGCTAACGACTCAGGCTCTCCTAGAGTGAAAAAAATGTATCTCTTCTTTATCTCTTTTTGTTTTTGTCCTCCTTTTTGAAAAGCTCATATGATGTATCTCTTCTTGTGGGACCTTCTCTCCTTTTTATATATTCCAAAAAAAAAAAACAAGTCCTCCTTAAAAAGTTTGGAATTGTTGGAGGTAGCTAAAGGGCCAATAATATAATTTGACACCATATCAAATATAATAATCACCTCATTCCTTTCAATGCAGCTCCATACTATATAATCGAAAGAAAGAATGAAAACCTCAATATAAATTAAATACACCAAATACATTTATGGAAATCGTAGGTTTTTTCGTGCATAACTACCGAGAAAATTAGCTATTAGTATGGTTAAAGTGTCGCATGGGGTTTCTCCATGTCATGCAATGACACAAGTTCCATTACATCTTTGCCTTGAGAGAGTCTTTGTAATAAAGTGAACTTACTATTTTGAAAATGTAATGACATTGCATACGGAATGACATTCCATGATGATAAAAAGATGTATTGAAGCGAAAATGTATAAACATTAAAAATGTGCAAAAAGACTTGGGAAACAAATTTATGTTTTAGTAGTGCAATTATAAATGGATTTTCGGTGAACATGTCGGTGTCTTCATTCAATGCTAATTCTAGCATTTCGTAGATATAAAATTAAAGTTTGTTTACTTATATAAATTAATGCTTATTGAAATCCAATATATTTAGTGGTATAACAATATTTTGACCTCAAATTTGGATTATTCTAAAATTAAAATCACAAGTATGAGCATAGACCATGAATGAAAAAAGTTAAACTAAACATGAGACATGAACACTTACAAATATATTACAAGTTATTCATGAAGCCTAACTACCCCAATTTTTACGAAGCTGTTTTCATAGCTTCCTCTAGATTATACCAAAATGAATCTTACAATCGTAATGCAACCAACATCATCAAATCAAATTAACACTAAAATGAAAGTAAATAAACAATCCTTCTTTCCTAGGACCCTTACACCAACAAAACATTGTGACATGTTTTGATTGGACAAGAAGTGTCTTTATGTTATATATTGCCTTTCAAACAATTTTTAATTGACAATAACTTTACAATATTTCCTTTAAAATTGTGCAAAACAACATTATTAATACAACATTGATAAAATGCAACCAATACGTGTTTGATTCGATCAATTCATATTTGTTAGCATACTCCCAGTGTGTGCCAAAAGAGGAGCTTTGAAGCCGAGTGTGGACATCCGCCAAATCATTATGGAGAAGGAAATTTTGTTATATTTTTAGTTGTAAGTACCTTGGTAGAGATATATCCAAAATGTGGAAGCATGCAAACTATTGAAATTTTTTTTGAAATAAATTATGTGGTCTATGGATTTGTAATGATTGTATGATTTGCCAAAAAAGAGAGTTTATTGATAAAGCCTTGGAAACTTACAAGAAAATGTAATTGACATGTGTAAACCCAAACTCCACACCCTTTTACAACATCCTTGTAGCCTCTATCAAAATGGGAGCTTTAGATTAGGCCTTGGAAAATGTTCAAAGCATAATGGTAGCGTATTTTTGTCACACATAGTTGCATACTTATGTTCCTTTCAATAAAAAGAAATATGGGTTAATGGATTGGAAATGAATCTTAGATAGGAGGACAAAAATCATATAATTGTTATGAATAACAAGTAAAGCTTGTGCAATTATATTCACGGTCAAACGATGGTTTAAAAGTCGGTGTTGGTGTCTACTAATTTTGTTAATAGTTGTCAAACAAATATCTTTGTTTGGTATAAACAAAAAGGCATTCACCTATCTATAGGTGAATTAAAATTGTTCAAATGGCATAAAAATTGGAGATTTATAGAAATAGAGTGACATTCCAAATTTTCACCTATGTCTTACTAAAGGACACATGCCCATATCAACTCTTATTGGTTAATCATGTAACCAACACACACACTTCAAGAATTCAATTGAATCCACTCATTCTATATTCTAGACCGAATCTGCTAGAAACCCAAATGTTGAAAGTGGAATGAGAATGAAAACAAAATACATGAGAAGTGAGAATTACCTCTTAAATACATTGGTGATTGCTAAAGCATATGCACCTTTGTCATGTGGAAATCCAAGTTTTTTGAGTAATCTGGACTAGGTATTTTGTACATTGTCACTAGGTATTTTCTACAACTGTTTGATATAGTAGTTGTTGAGGAATTGAATGCAAGGGTGATGATGACAAAAGAAATCAAGAAGTGCACATGCATCTACAACAAGTTGTACTATAGAAAATTTACAATGTGCGAGACTATTCAAATTGTCTCATCTAATCACTCTCTTTTCATGTTATAAATTGATTATTAGATTGGTTTCACGCGTTTGTAGAAAGTAATGGTGAGTTGAAAATGATGACATAAATTATGGGTGTAGAAAAGACACCATCTACGGGGGTTAATAAAATTTATTATGCTAGAAAGAGTTGCAAAATGGCTTGTACTTTACGGTAAAGAGTGTCCCAATTAAAGATATCGAAAGCATTTTTTTATAAAATAGCTTTTATATTACCAATAGAAAAATTGTACAACTATTCACAAAAAAAGTAGATGGTATGGAAACAAACCTCAAGTATAAATTTTCTTGAAGGCATGACAAACAAAAAAACACAAACTGCGAGTGCAACAAACCAATTATAAGATCGCATTAAAATTTATTATGCTAGAAAGAGTCTTGCAAAAGCATGATCTGTACTTTCTAGAAAATATTGTCACAATTAAAGATGCCTCAAGCATTTTTTTGATGAAATAAATTCTATATTACCAATAATAAAATTGTACAACTATTTACAAAAACAGTAGGCGTTGTGGAAACAAGCTTCAAATTTAAATTCGCCATAAGGCATGAGAAACAAAAACACAAGCCCATAGGTAACAAACCAATTACAAGATCACAATATATAATAAAAACAATTGGGTCGTAACCGCAAAGAGAGTCAAAGGAAGAGGATCTCTATCATCGCACTTGCCCCACTTGTCATTAAGAAGGATCTACTCCTCGGGAATGAGCTCATAACCAATAACAATGGCTTTAATGCCTTCATTTTGTTCTTAGATGCATTTTCTTGCTCCATGGCGATGAAATGACCTATGCCATTCGAAAAAACTTACTAATTATTGGAAATGAAAAGCGAGTTGTGATGATAAGGTGGTTCAAGCCCCACCCCCATGCTCAAGCGGGTGATGTAGGAGAGTAGTGACGAGCCCTATCAAGAACGACATAATCATACTTAATTAATTACGGTGAAGTTGTTTCTTACTGATGGGGTTTACCTTTGGGGTCTCTTACGGGTTCAGGAGATCGATGACCCACATTGTAACGCGTCGACAACATCTCGCACAAAGTCAACTGGTGGCCATTAATGCATCACGAGCAGAAATGTGAGTCATAAAATGTGTCGAGTGGACGGTATGGCGATAAATCGTGGAAATTTTTGGATGTATGCACCATTTGTTAGCTTCTACAAAAAGTTAAATGTTAGTAAGTGTTCATTGTATATGACAGCCATTAGATTCTTGATAAGTTAAATACTATGTAGTGTGGTACAATGGAGAGTTACCTATTGATCTTAACTACGAGTGTAGTGGGATAATGTTTTGTATTTCGATGGAGAAGTGAGAGGAAACCCTAGTTTATCGGCATCAACTTTATGATTTACGATCATGACGAAAACCGATTGATCAATTCGGTGCTCTTCTTGGTTACAAAATGAAAAATAACACTATAGAATACAAGACTCATTTTGGTGTCCAACATGCTCTCGATTGGGGCATCACCAACCTTAATGTGAAAGGCGATTAATTTTTTTATTGAAGATTCCTAGGGAGAAGGCCCTAGCCTCAAAAAAGTTCCTATTACAGTCCATGATTAATCTACAAATCATTGGACTTAACAGGGAGAGTAAAATGCACTTTATCGTGCTACAAAAACCAAAAAACCAGTTCCTATACAACAATATATATATCACCGAACTGTACATTCCTAGACTGTAAACAAAAAGAGTGATAACCACTCCATATTGAATGAGCTCAAATCAGAGAACCCCGAATTCAATCTTCCATGGCAGAGCAGGAGGCTTTTCTACCAAAATCTCCACCTTTGAGTCACTTGAAGATGAAGGAGACGAAGAAGAGCTAGCACAACAATCGACAAATCAACTTTGGCCTTCTTCGGGAGGCAGAGTCCCTAGTTTTCTGCCACCACCACCAAGCCATGAGAGAGAGCTTTCACTCCATGAGTCAGGCATGAATATGAAATTGTAAATTGACCACCCTCGCTTCTAGGTCCTTCATCTCCTTATGGAGGAGAAATTGGCTTCTGTTGAATTAGAGATAATGTTGGTGCGCTCAACCCCTGCGCCACATCAAACACATTCCTTTGACCCACAGATTGACCAAGGTCCAACATTAACCTCCTCAATTTATCATGAAAACCACTTCTTCTTCGTCATCTTCAATGCTCTCGGCCACTGACCAAACTTGCTCCAGCCACCCCCTCATGGCCACATTTTTAATTCTCCCATTGAGCCACTCCGAAAGGAATCACCCAAATCAGGCCTAGTTTGAGCACGATGTCACTTCCTCCCAGAGCCACCCATAGAGTCTCCACCGAACACCATGAGAGAAGGAGAAGCAGTTGAAAAGCTAAAACTTACTAGACCCACCCTGAAGGCAAACCAACTAAACTGTAGAAGGAGCTGAAAAGATAACCCAAAGGCAACCAAAACACGGCTTAAAAGCCAAACACCTTCCCCAAAGCCAATGAATGCTAGGTATGTGCCACACTTCAAATCCAAAACCAAATCCTTCCTTTAAAAACCATCATTGTCAAGAGGGGGGAAAACAAGGGTACAACTTTAGAGATTACAAGTCCCCTCTACACGAGCCAAACACACATCATTAACCAAAAGGGCTTGAATGTCATTGGGGAAAAGCATCTCCCATGATTGAGCTGTCACCTGACCCTTATTCCAAAGCATGACACCAATATTAGCTAAACCATCTGCCACCTTATTGCCTTCTCGAAAAATATGAGAAAAAATCACCTCCTCAAAATCAGGCAAAATTTCCTGAATGTTATCACAAATGGATTGTAATTGCCATGCATGAGAAGAGTTTCCTTGCACTATCATAATGATAGCCAGAGAGTCACCTTCAACCCAAATTCTAGACCATTTCCTGCACTTAGCTTCAGCTAGACCCCACCACAAGGCCATGCCTTCTACGAAATTATTGGAAGCTACACCACAATAAAAAGCCATAGTAAGGACAGGCTGAAAATCAACATTAGAAACACACACCCACAACTAAGCGGCTCCAGGGTTTCCTTTAGAGGCCCCATCAAAATTTAGTTTGATCCAACCTGCTGAAGGAGGACTCCAATGTGTCAACCTCTTATCCTTACTCCCCTTATCGGGAGGTTTACGGGTAGGTAATGGAGTCAAAATGTTATTTTTATTTAATCTTGTCCCTCCTAATTTAACAAATTTTAACCACCTCATAAATCTTATTGCATTGATGTTTAGATGAAGGGCTATAGGAAGTTGAAGAAGCTTAAGATGATGAGATATTACACCACTGTACAATCTCTTATGTAGAAATTCCCGAAAAAACCTCAACTAGAACACATCCCATTTCGAGCACAACAAGGTAGTAGATGCCCTTGCAAATCACGGAATTGACAAGCCATTTATAAACAAGAGTTTTCATGATGTGGATGAGATTATTCATAGGTGTGTCACTCCTCAATCCGTTGTGTAATACGTTTTGGAAAATATGTGCGAAGACACTCTTCAAATGTGGTTTATTTTGGATGCGATCAATTCATTTCTTGAGTTCATATGCCACCATTGAGGAGCTTTGTAGTCACTTAAAACATGAGATGGGCATGTGTAACGAATGTTAGCTCAATTTTGTGCTAGACATTTGCATGTGTTGTATACTGGCCATGGCGTAGCGAGCCTTAGGGATTTTCTTTCGATTACATTCCACTAATTTGAGTGTTTTTGCTTTTGGTTTCTGACACCTTTTGAAGTTTTTTAGAGTTGCTTACCATTTTTTTCATAAGTATATGAATGCAAGTAATGTAATGTGATTCATATACATTTTCCCCTTTCAAATGTATAAGTAATATGCAATTTTTAAATTCAAGCAAGGAAACCACGTGAGTACATTTTCTATTGTTTTCTTATATATTGCACAACGCGTCTCACCCTTTTTGGTGGCTTATGTTTTCTTTTTCACGTTTTGGTCAACATTGCATAACAAAAAAAAGAGTCATGATTTAGTTATGAAATTTATTGAGCTTGTAACTAGATTCTTGTGGAAAAAATAAGGGGTCTTCATTATCGTCCAAACAAGTGCTATTTTAATCAATATCATATAATGACGTGTTAAATTTCTATGCCACTAAAATTAACCAAAAGTGCATTGGTAACCAAATTGATTCTCCCTCAATGTTTGAACAACATCACAAGTATTGGTCAGGAACCTTAGAGACAGATAGATCATAATGAGTTGTTTTGTAGCTGGGGATGGAATCTAATTGGCCCTTTGTCACTCAGATGTGGAGAAATGGATAGCACCCATAAGAGGATTTGATCTATCCTCACTATTTTAGGTTGTGCCTTTCAACCAAGGTAAGAGAAACCTTTTTGTAGCTTGTTGTTTATGGAGGAGATGGAGATATCCTTCCTTATGAAGTTGTTAAAGAGACCTTGAAGAAAATATGATCAATGCAACAAAATCTAACTCTCACGAGTTGTCACTCTAGATAGTGGAGATATTTTCTAGAAAAAGTTCAGGCCACTAAAGACATTTGAAATCCTGATTGTTTCTGCATGTTTTGGTAACAAAAATTATGCATTTGTACACACACAGGACAAATCAGGGGTAGTACAGGTAGGATTGGATGTTTTTAATAATTTTTGGTGGGAGGTGAGGCAGGATGGACTTGATTCGCTAGATCTTTGAGAGCTTCAACAAAATGGAAGGCTAAACCAATAGAATGCCACAAAACAACTAAAATGTTTCTTTAACCAAAATATGTGCTTCAATGGAGGCCCATATTAGCACTTTTTCACACAATCTATGAGATTCTAACACGAATGCTCGAGTTGAAGAACCCAACAAAGCATCAAAATCTAAGATCAATCACGCCCATGTAACGAACCGTTACACCAAAACCTCGAGGCATTAGTGAAATCCGCACATGAGGATCATAACATCCCACCACGCTTCCATAGAGCCCGACCTCGGGCTGGGTTTGCGCCTGCACTCCCATATGTACGAACCCCACTTCACCGAAGCGTTTAGGCAGCCCGGGCCCGGGCCTCGGCTACACGGCGTAACCAACCGAGTGGGATTTGAACACGGGTGGTCGCTCTGATACCAAATGTAACGAACCGTTACACCAAAACCTCGAGGCATTAGTGAAATCCGCACATGAGTATCATAACAACGCCCGAGGTACCCCCAAAGGCTTATAGACAATCTCTGTCAATAGATGAAAGAAGAGTGATTTAAATCATTTATTTCATTCCCAGATGAAAGCTCTTCTGAGACATGAAATTGCAGATGCCACTAAAATGTCATAAGGATTGAGACCTATGTGATTTAGAAAGATTTTAATACAAGATTGCGATAGGAACAAGAAAAACTATTTGCAGACATTCAAAAATGAAACAGACACATTTTGCTCAAGATCAACACGGAATAACTCGAGTTTGATTAAATTTATCGGCAGGGGAAAGTTTCTAGAACAATCTCAGAGCTTGTCAATGGTTGTACACTCGCAACCACCTTGACATGATCAAACTTAAGACAAAAGAGATAACCAGGTTCCTTAAACGGCTTCTAAAAAAGACAGGGTTTGTCAAATTTCCTCTTGGGAATTTTCTTCAACCTCTAACACTCCAACCATTTGCACGATAAACTCATGCGATTTATAAAATTTTCCACGAGTTTCCCCCAAAAACCTAAACATTGAGTGCACCAGTGTTCACCATGATCTCAATCACGATTCCTGGAATCAAATCTGTAAAAAGTTGTCATGTGCTCAAGGGGGCAAATCTCTTTGAATATCTCCTGCATTCAACTCCTCCTACGGTAGATCACTTTTCTTCGACTTGCCAACCACTTCCATCCCTAAGTCAAATCTAGTTCTTTGCGTGCTCGGAAGAAGAAGAAAAACGGAAGATCGATTGAGCCCAATAACCGAGATCATTTTAATGGCGAAAGATGTCTCTAGATCTCCCCACCAAATTTAGATATCAAAATTAACTCCCTCTCTGTTTGGCGGGTAGGAAATACCAAGAAATCATGAAGACTCACACTTCCAAGAGTTTTTCAGTAAAATGGGGAAAATCAGATTTAGACACACAACTTTCGTTGATCTTTACTTTGAATTTGGGCCGTCCACGTGGAAGATTCAATTTAAAATGGGCCCAGGGGTTTCCTTTTGACTTTTTACAACTTTTGAAAAAATGGAAAAATTTCCATTTTTCTCTGCACCTCTGCCCTTGAGAAATAAGCCTGACACGTGCCCCAAGGTGGGTCCCAAAGGAACCACAACCAAATTCTTCTATTTGACCTCTTTTTTGGAAAAGGGAAAATTTTCCAAGTTTTCCTGCAGCTCCGCCCTTGAGAAATGCTTTTGATGTGGGTCCCAGCAGAACCACGCTTCCTTTTATGCTTTTAGCTCCTTTCTCCTAAAAGGAAAATTTTCCAAATTTCCCGAGAGTCTGCACCTCTGTCGTTGACTTTGAAACAAACTTTGATTGATCCTTTGTCGGGCTTGCAGGCCATTTTTGATATCTTAACCCTTTTGAGAATAAGGGGCAAAAATTCTAAGTTGCCTCGATGGTCGCTTCCCCACCCCTTTTGACTTTTCAAACTACCACGTGTCATAATGGCGCACCTTGAGATGGTTCCCAAAATTTGAGACCCTAAAAGAGCGCGGGCTCGCCACATGTCCTGGCTTGGCAAAATTTGTTTGAAGGCTTAAAGCTCAGCGGAAGGCACCATGTGTCAGAGTCCGAGGCAATCTCCTTTGGCCGTTGAAAATTCCAAGCAAAATGCAAAGTGAGCGGAGGCCTCCAAGTGTCCTCTTGGCGCTTCTTTAAAATGAAACTCAAGGGCGGTCCCCAAACATGTGCAGTTCCTCCATGTGTCCCAGACCTCCCAAAACCTTTTGAAAAAGACTAAGTATGGGAAGACCTAGTGGAAACCTCCACGTGTCTCCATGGTGCAATTTCAAAATGGTGCCCAAGTTTGAGACCCTGAATGAGCACGGGCTCGCCACATGTCCTGTCCCGCCAAACTGTATTAGCTACATAAAAATTTGTCTAAGTCTGGGAAAAGTAGCGGAAACCTCCACGTGTCCTCCCGATGCTACTCCAAGGCCAAACCAAAAAGTAGATCTTAAAATGAGCGTCGTTCCTCCATGTGGACAAATCTTTAAGTTGAGGCAATTCATAAAATTATGAAGTACCCCATCGAGCCGTGTCCAACCAAAAGAGGCCATGTTTCTTGTTGATGCAAGGATGCAAATTTGACTGGGAGAAACACTCGTCAAACCGTAAAATGTAGAAAAACAATCATTCAAGCCCGGAGATGAAATTTTCTCTAAGGACAGAGAATTCAGAAATGTTACAAGGCTCAAATACGTTCCTCAGAGCTACATCCATTTATTTTCCTTCAAGTATTTAGGGCAAAAATGACAAGGAAAACAAATCTCAACTGTGGAAAATGGAAAGAACAGAAAGCCCGAGTTTTTAGATGAACAAAGAATGAGAGACCCAAATTACAGACCCCTTCAGAGGAACAGAGAAACAAGGAGACAAATATGGACCCATATGTGATCATCGACCCAAGGAAATATTAATTATGGAAACAAAAGGAAGGCTAGAGACCTTTTGGGCACAACACAGGGGATAAAATGTGACAGAGGTCATAAATCAATGGATTTTCAAAGGCAAAATGGGGCGAGACTATTTTAAGCACCAACAGGGTCATCATATTCCTATGAAAAATATGATGGTTTTTTATGCGTGTTGCAGGAAGCCTCCTATTTTCCAAATTGTTTCCTTAACTTTTGGATATGTTTATCATATCCCACCGTCATGCCTGAATATGTGTTTGCATTCTAAGGTGGCCTTGGCCCAACTCGAATGGAAAAGATGCAAATCCATTGGATATTGCTCTATATATGTATAATGTTTGGTTGTTTTACTATTCTCCGTTGAACTGAAATTCATTTTGGTTGTGTCTTGTGTAGCTAAAATATGGTCTTAACTACGCTCTCTAATGTGGGAACATGGGTTAAATTTGGTGACCACCTATTCCTCTCACATATTTTTCGGATGTCAGTAATTTTTAATCTGCGCTTCAAAATACAAAACAATATACTGTATATAATACTTATTCTATATTTATTTAATTGTTTTAAAGATATATTTTTATAATTTACATATAAATGTATATAAAAATGACAACATAATTTTAAATAAGCAGGTCACATGTGATGATTATTACAAATATTTCAACTATTTCTGGCTAAAATCGAAAAAAAAACATATAAGCGATCGTCAAATTTAAGCCCTGGGTGGGAAGCACGTGGTGTTCCACAATTTCATCTCTAGCTTGCCATTTGAAACCAAGTAGGATTTTCTCTTGTTGGTTAAATTTCCAAAGATATGACCAATTTGTGGCATCCCCTTTTTATCTTTATTGTTGGTACCGTGGAATATTATGTATGTAGATCTCTTTAAAGCTTGTTGTATAAAACAATATTTATGTAAGTCGACCAATATTTTCCCATCTCCATCTTTTCTTAATCTTGGAGATTCATTTTTTACAAATATTGCTCTCAAATATTTTGTTTATTTGTTCATAACATATAATTTATTAAAATAATATTTAAGGTTGTCAAATTTGTTGCATCTCCAACAATGTGTCAAACTTTATTCATTGTATACCTTGTTTTTCTTTGTGAAATTATATTTATTTCCATTGTGTTTCTTCATTCTAATTTTGCAGTTAGCCAACAAAAAGAAAATTTGAGCAATAAACTATTACCCCCTGTTCGATTGCATTTAGTGAAAGTTTCAATGGCTCAATAGGATAATGATGTCTTCTGAAAATTGCAATATGGTTGTCCAAGAGAGCGCCCACTAGATGAAGCATTTTACTTTGAAAAGCCTTGAAGTTTCATCATAACACAATTTACCCTGTAATAATTGTAATTGATGAGCTCACATCATGTTGAGATGATTTGTCTATCATGTACCTCAAATAAGATATAAAATTTTATTTATTAGCATTGCTTAACCCAACATTCGAAAATGGACAATATTTGAACTAAGAAAAAAATAGAAAAATAAATAAGCGGAGTTGACAAAAGCTATAAGGGGAACAAAAATATACAATACTGTCAACAATTTTAAAACAAATCTCCATATTATCTTCAATGTAAAAGAAAATAGAGATAAAAGATAAATAAATGACAAACTTTTGTTTGAACACTATACTTGGTATATTTTTGTCTCTTATTGGATTTAGCTTACTATGCAAACCTTAGGTATTTATGTGTGCAAATTTTGCAACCAAAATAAAAACACCCAGTGAAGATATTTGATGGCTTGGAATCATTATCTTAAAGCAAGGATAAATGGGAAGAAAATAAAAAAGAAAAGTATTTTTCTTATTTAAGAAAGTTTCACTTAGAAATAATCATGTAAATTCCTTTTAACCCATTTGATAATCAAGGTTTTCTTGAAACACAATGAATTTTTAAACTTTATGATTCTATGCTTTTTTCCAATGAAACTATTTTTTTGTGTGGCTTTTTTGTCATTGAAGTATAACATGGATACGAACATTCAAATCTTGATAACAAAACTTGTTTATTAGTGTTTACCCTTCATATTAATTTGTGCTCATAGTGGATGGTTAGACTAATGTTTGTTGTGCCAAGTTGATATGATAATTGGTAATTGGACAAAGATATAGTTCATTGCTAATTTTTACATTTTTATCATTTTAAAAAGTTATGCTGGTATACAAATTCATTTTAGAAAATTATGTAAAATCCTATAATGAAATATATAGATTGTTGTTATTTTTAAAATAAAATTAATGTCAACATATTCATAATTAGTTGTCATTCAAAGCGAACTTTCTCCCGTTTCTATTGTAAACCATGGAAAATTTAAAACACCCAAATAATCTTAATCTTGAGTATCTAGATGAATGTTAATTCACTTTTGAAAATGGTTGTTACATAAATTATACAAACCCTAGACTTCCTCAACTTCTCCCTAGCCCACTTTTCCCTTCCCTCTTTCTTGTTTAGCTCTCTATTTTTGGCATTTACTCATTAATTGCTCTTTCAAATTATTATTTTTAGATAAGGTAAAAAATATTTGGTTTTGAAGGGACCAAAAGCCCTAAACAAAAAGAGAAGTTAGGAAAGAACAACCCACTAAGCAAAACACACGGGTCCAAGTCAAACCAAATTTACCAAGAGGACACCCTAGAGAGAAGCACGACCTACACCAGGTCTACATAATATTTTTTTAATTAAAAAACATTATAAAAACCAAAGTTTCAAGATGTAACCAACAAGACCCCCAGGCAGAAGTGCAACCAAAGTGTCACAATTAGTTTTCTTTGCTAGAGGAAGCCCTGCTTCTAGTCATAGTGCTAGGTCTGTTGTCCTTAGCTCCTACTTGATCATCTTTCTAGGAAATGATAGCCTTTTTAGCAGCAAACTCGGGTGGTACATTATCTTCAACTTGGTGTTATATTCATCCTCAAAATTACTTATCTCAAGTCACATATTTTCCTTGCCATAGGAAGGTTCATTCTTAGCAATTTGGTCTGGAGAATGGAGATCCTCTACTCCTGCATAACCATTTCAACGTTGAGACCACCGATTCTCTTATTACGCACATCTATTTTTCTTTGGCACTCCATAATTAATTAATTTATTATCCCATTACTTAATAAATTATTATTATTAATTATTAAATAAATTAATGAACTGATTAGTTAGTTAAATAAATATTAGGTTTTCTATTAATAACAATAATAAGTAATTATTTAACCCTTATATAATCCAACAAAATAATTTTTTCCATTTCCTTTTTACATTTTTATATGGTGTCGATATCTTTCATCTTCCTCCCATTTAATATTTTTTAGATTTAGATGTGCATATTTATATGAATATTACTAATTTGCACAAGTACTCTTTTGAATATTATTTTATTATTATTTTATTTTCGTTTTTTTTAATGAAGGATAAACATCCTAATTCTTTGAATAAATATAGTATTGATAGTATCAAGTGTATGGAATAATCAATTTTATTAGGATAAGTGTTGAGGCTTAAGGGGTATTTGTGCCAAGGATGTGATGAGATCTTTAAATGTTTAGATCGTGTCATAATCTCTACTCAATTATATTTCGTTTTCCATATTTTTTAGTTATTGATTGAGGATCAGTCAAATATTGTCTTAACTGACCACCTTCTAATTTGTTTATGGTTAGTATGGATTTTTTGATGACAAAAAGTTTAATAATAATAATAATATTTTTCTACATAATACTCTTCTACATCATGGACCTACTTTTCATCACATTAGATGAGGGTCGTGTTTAGTTTTAATTTTATCTGGAAATTGTGGTTGGATTTCATGGGGCTCAAATGCTGTCACTCACCTTATCTAATTCCTTAACACTTTAAAGTAGTAAGTTGTAAGAATATTTTTTGCACTCTTACTCTACCACATCTTTTAAATTGAGCTACTCTTTGTGGGACGGTTGTATGACACATTCGACGAGCCGCTTTGGTTAGCGAGTTAGGCGAGCTATCAGCAAGCTACAAAGGCGAGTGGGTGAGATGACAGACGAGATGATAGGTGAGTTGGGTGAGCTGATAGGAGAGTTGGTTAGTGTGTTACCAAGTTGGGTAGAATCTGTTAAACTACCAACTTGGGCGGAATCCCGTTAAACTACCACTCGGGTGGAATCCTGTGAAAACTATCACTCAGGTAGAATCTTATGAAAACTAGCAAGTGTATAGTCCTTGTGGGTCTGTAGATCTCGTGAAGCTGGGTGATACCAGAAAGAGAGTGGTCAAGATCTGGGGAGAGGGATTATTCAATGTAACTCCGAGCATTATCGGCAGAGTCCGACTCGGTGATGTGTGTATGTGGTCTAGTGTTGCCTTGGTGTACTTTGGGTTGGGTTGTCCTGTAAGAGTACTTGGCCTAGGGCCTTCCTTATTGTACTTTTGGGTTGTTTTGTCCTGGATGAGTTAATAAGACATATGCATTCTCCCAGTTGTTTCTTGCATTGTTTGTTTCCTCTTGTGTTAGAGTGAATTTCCTTTCAGTGCAGATGTTTTGTGCTTCCGCTAAATTAACCCATGTATTTGCAAGAATGCCATTGTGTTGTGAGTGTTCTTGTGCAGGTAAACACTGAAGGCGTAGTCCGTAGCTTTAGTAGAGTTCTATTCCCACGGAGGAACTTGAAGCGAGCAAGTTTGTGCCCTGCAGTTCTGATTGTCAAGTTGGCCTCATGACAAGTTGGATAGACCCTATTTCATTAGCCTTAATAATGACGAGTGTTGGAACCTGCAATGCCTTCAAATTACATATAACCATCCTATTAAATAATTTAATAGAATGAGTGAATAGTATTATTATATTTTGTATATTCGAGTTTATTGAAGTTTGAGTTTTGTGTGTGTTTGGTACGTGAAAACTCATATGTACATCATTGAGTCTCGAAATTAGACATGGTCAAATCATTTGTGTGATTGTCCTTGCATATGAAATCTATTATTTTGAGAGTTCAAATGAATTAGTTTTTTGAGCTTATGTATCAGGAAATTATCAAAGTATTTATCGAATCTTCTTTTGAATTTCCCTACATGCATTGATGGTCTATCTAATTTCATAAAAGTCTTGCTTGGCCAAGTATATTTATCTCGTCTCTTGGCTTGGTTTTGCATTGATTCCCGTAACTCTTTACAAAGCAAGAATACTTCATGAGATATTATTTCATTCTCTGTTGCCTCAAATCAATATGCTTTGAACTCAATTTCTTGTGATCTATCTTTCATATGTTAACAAAATGTTTTCCTCTTTGTCTGGTTCATATTGTGTCACCTTGAGAATATTCATGCCATGTTCGAACTTTGTTATGGATGTTTCTAAAGGCATTATTCTTTGTATCAAAATGGCCCACTTTCCCGACTTTCATCACACTTGACAATAATAAGTTGTTGATTTGTTTGATACTCACACAGGGGTTAAATTTGATGTTTGTTTACACTTTTTGGGTTTTAAGACATATTTTACGGTTGAATTATATTTTCAATCATGCGCAGGATGGGCACAATTTTTCGAACCTATCAAATTGATGTTTGCATTTCGAATTCAACTGCTGTTTTCATTTTCATATAAGCGAATCGTAAGTAACGACTCGAGAGTGAGGCATTGAAGTGTGAAGAGGCACAAAAATTAACATATTTAGTGCGTGAAGTGGCCGAACTTGGATGTCATTATTAATTAAACAACTAAGCAGAGGCACTAGGCCCGTAGCCTATAAAGTAGCAAACATTGATTGTGTAAGGAGAGGAGCCAATAGTGGAGCATGGACCAGTAATGGTGAGGGTATTTGTGAAGTGAGTGACTAGTACATGTACATTTGTCATTCAACATTTGAAAAAAAAGTAGCTAATAAAATGTGTCACATCAAATCACATCAAAAATCACCCAATCACATGATGCCACATAAGTGGAAAAAAATGCATGACATAATGCCCTACTAATGGTCCACCCTTTTTTCCTTTGTATGAAAAACTACTTGATTTAAATCCATTTAAAAACCACTTTCCATAAAATAAAAATGCTCAAAAAAAAATATTTAGATTAAGAAAAAAAAATCTTTTAAAGGGTATTTTTTTTTTCAAAATTTGATGTATTTAAATGTGTGTTGTACACCCCTCAACTTGGGTGCACAACTACTGGCTCCTCTCCCTTAGTATTGAAGCGGGTGGCTCAAGAAATTTTACTTTGTCACTCCATGATTTGCGAGATACAACCACTAGTCCTCGTCCACGTTCTACCCACTACCTATTTACCACTTACCGATTTACCATTTGGTCCTACGGTATAGTGTTGCCCGAGAATGTGCAAATATCACGATAGTTTGTAAAAATTGCTTGAAATATACTTGAGATACTCTTTAAAGTACTATACGGGAAGATCTCATTCAAAAAAAAAACATGCAAATTTGTGGAAATGAAATCACTAGCACACTCTCCACATCCACTTGCACAAAGGGAGAGACAGATATGCATAAGATATCTACTAATGCTATTGATAAATGATTGAGATTATGATAAATTGAAGATTTAAAGAAGAGAAATTATATTAGTCTGGGGCGATTGGTTAGGGTGAATGGCACTTCATGAAGTGGAAAGTAAAGGCCATATAGAAGCAATGTAGTTCCTTATGAGACACAAATGTAGGGTGCTCATATGATGCACCTATGATTGAAAAAATTCTCTACGCTACGTTGTGCAAATCTCGGATACTGTAAAAAGGAAAAAGAGAAGGCTCGGTTATAATAGTCATATTGCAGATCCGACAAAGAGAGATCCCTTCTATTAGTTTGTAACATGTAAGATGTAACATCCTCATTTTAGACAAATAGAACAAGTCATATTTCTTTTTTGATAATTGTATCACTTGGTTCCAAATACATAATTTAGAACTCATGATTCAAATAACCATTTATATAACAGAACAACCATATGCATTTGTAATGACTCGGAGTACCTCCGATCTATTCATTCCATGACTCGGTAATCTACCGATCTATTCATGAGTAATAAGAGTCGGTGTTTTTATTTAACACATTACTCTTGCGGTTCTCTTCCCTAATCGGGATTGAGAATGTTCTGTCGAGGAATCTAATTGAATAATTGTTCTATTATTCATCGGCATCTCATCCCTTAGACTAGGTGAATTAGGACAACGCAATCAGCAGCTTGCGATACTTTGGCCAAAGATTTGAAACATACTGTTCATGTCTCGTATTCCTTAACGGCATACTCGTCAATCTGGAATACGTCCTTCACCCCATTCTTATGTTATATAGAATGTCTTATACTGACTACCGTCAGTCCTTCCTTTCACAACTGAATCACTCGGAGGCAGATTAACAAGGTGATAATGTTATATGGATGCCCACGAGGATTAGGGATATGATGACATACTGGTTCAACCTTACAGTTCAACCAGTGTGTCATGATACCCCGAATCTACGAGGCGACCTTATAACATGACTATGTTCTTAATCGGTCCCGAGGGTGGTAACTCGTGCGAAATCAAGTGTAAATCTTAGCGATCAATGCAAAGGGTGTCGCCATAAGTCATCTGCATTATTGTAACTTCGAGAAGATCCTAATCTTCTCGGAGGTACAACTCTGCAGTTGACTTATGTCGTCAACCTTTAAATCCGCCTCGAAAAGATCTACTCAGTAACAAGCGTTACGCACTTGAGTTTAAATTACTTTTAAAGACTTATCCCTAAGGTTAGCCTTTCCAAATCCCTGGATTCTTCGTCTTAAGACGACCCTCCTCTATAAAACCCATTACATGGTAGAGGTATTACGGTCAGTTCTCATCAAGGAGTCATTAGAATACACTTGATTCTAAAGCAACAGAATCGGACAATATCTCATAACCTTTGCTTGAGATTGCCTTCTGAACTCCATTTGTTTGCATATCAGTTCTCTTAACTGAATTTATATCATACTTTTTAGTATAAAGATATAAATGATTAAGAATCCAATTTAATATTGTCCTGTCATACTTAGGACTAGGGATTAGTAATTTAATCCAGTTTGTTTAGCGTTCTCTTTTAGGCTCACTTTTAACCTATCTTCTAGAAAGACAAATATTTAATTCCAATATTGCTTTCGCTAGAACAGATTAGAACTTCTAAATACTCATAAGAATTCAATCTCATTTTCTTGCAAGCTTTCATTGTCAATCACAAAAGCATCGATATTATACAATGATAACAATGCCCCTTCGTTACATAAACCGAAGAAGGTCAACTTTCAGAAATAGAATACAACACATAAGTATCAAACACTTATTTCCATTCCTTTCAAAACTATACAATTACATTTTTTGCAACAGCATACTTGATACAATGCTTAACGGAAAAGAAACATCTTTTCACATATAGTACATCTATAAAATCAAGCTGTAATTCATTATAAATCAAATAAACAACTCGATCACTGTGGATCTGCATTGCTTTTACCTCTTACGGCAACCATCTGCAAAAATAGTCAACATGAGTCGATTGATGAACCAGAGCATGATAAGCACTAACTTTTAAAACAATTGCAATCCATCAATTGTTTTCATTAAACACCCTGTTTAAATGAGATCAAATATCCAAATAAGTAAACATATTCAGACTATGTCCTTGTAATACAGAATGATTACAAATATGTAACTCTATCATTGTTACAAATAGTCTTAATCACTTTCTAATATTTCATCAAATATTAAAAGAATCAAGGAACGAATGTACACAACAATCATTGAATCCAAAATCACAACATTGGTCAGATCGTTTCATTCTTCCAAAAGGGAAACAACATAACAATTCGGAATTCCACCAATATGTTACAAAACAATTTCCCACTGTTAGATAAATATCAACAAGTATTAAATAAAGGAAGAGAAAGAACCTATCCATTCATACTTCCTTTCACATAAGTTCATCACTGTACCGTCTTTACATATAAAAACATTCAACCAGTATATAAATGAACAAGTTAAACAAGCCACAAGCAAGATCGCTGTTCTAAATCAAGAAATAGAAACACAGCAAAACTCCTGTACAGCAACTAACACATCAACAATTCATGTATCAACCCTAAGCCCAATGCTAGTTCCTTTTACACAGTAAGGCTTTGACACAAGTTGAAAACAAGAAACTACAAGCGTATCGCTGAAAACAACAACCTTATTGCATCAAGCAATTTAAGGTTTCCTAGGGACTATGCTATGTTGACCACACAGTATTTCCAAATCATGCTCAGTCAAATCGGACTGAATAAATGGAAAGGAACATAGCATACTTATTCTTGCTCAGTCAAAATCGGACTGAAGTAAAAGAAATGAATACAACCAATCGATCCTTACCTTGGCGCATGCAAGTCTTAGTGTGATATTCGCGACTTACCCAAACAAGGTCAGAACACGACTTACCCAAACAAGGTCAGAACATGAAACAGTCATCCATACTCAAGGATCTCAACAGTGACAAAGACAGTGTCCAAAGTCAAGTTCAGAAAGAGACAGAAGTACCAGTTACCTTTCCAGAATTCCAAATGATTCAAACGGAGGTAACAATTCAAGCAAATGCATATGAATTCATACTGATGTTCATCAACGAAGCATAATAAGAATCAGACGAACAGATTAATCTCTGATTTCAAACCAAGAACCCGACTGAACTCTGCCAACCTTTTTACACAAATTTGTACAGGTTGAAGACGTACATGTCCACCTAAGAATCTGTACCTCAAAATCCCTGAAACACGAAGGAATTCCAATCGCAATAACAAGATCGAAATACATGTTATTCCATTAAGTCGCCGGCACATAAAATACCAACAACTTAACTTTATTCGGCTCAAAAATAAAATGAATCATTCAATCGACTCCTCAGAGTCGTCCAATTCACAACAGTATAAATCTATATATTCACTGAAAACCGTTAATGGTTTTGTACTCATAACCACTGAACCCTACTGACATCGTACTTATGAAATTGGTTGATAAATCCATCTATGCCATTCATGGCAAACATTCAGAATGAAACAAGTGAAGCAAATCGAATACCCATTTCAAGCAAGGAAATCAACTGAGCCGCTTCGAAACTTTCAAACAGCTTTCACAAAGAAATGCAATACATACCGGAAATCTATACTCATTATTTATTACAAATAACCGTGGTCAGAAGGCCTGTTCCTTTCTCTATAAGGCTTCCACGAAATCAAATAACAAAACACAAGGATGAATCTACATCCACAACAGTAGATAGCTATATATGATTCAATCAAGGACTCCACTGAGTCGTTATAATAAAGTATAGATGTAACAATATTATACACAGTCAACAATAATCCCGTTTCCACAATAACAAGGAAAACACTTCCGCTGGGTCGTAAAGACTACGGTAACACAACAGTTGCCTGTTCCAAGCCAAAAATTTGAAAACAAATGAAACCCGAAAGTATCATTAGTCGCTGTCAACAAATCCCACGACAGAGTTCCCAAAGAAGCAATAATACTGATCAATCTTACAGTATTCATCAGAATCATTCCATACAGTTTCCATAACAAGAAACAGCGACCACAAATCAAAAACATACAGTGGTCTTATACTACACACAGGTATATTCTAAGGGCTCACGCCAAACAGGCCGAACACTCAAACTTTTATATATAAATACCTCACATGTATAAGCCAGAATGAATACTCAAAGCAAATAGAGCCGAAATTCGATTTCAATAAACACCCATCAAGAGGAAATTGAAAAATCGAACCAGAAGAGATACAGTGCCAAAAATCAAACAAGATCTCCATAGAAAATTCATCTAATTTTCACAAAACATTTGAACAGAGTTGTTCTAATGAAAGCACTTGAAAGACAACAAGATATTTAAAGGTTAGGGCCTAACATGCCTGTATTTTGATCAAATTTCCGAAGCAGACCACAGGAAGAGCTCAAACTTCCTTTTCTTTTTCCTCGATAAAGCGACCAACAAAATTTCACTGTCTCCATCACATATATATCTTCCAAGACAGAGAAAAGAGCGAGAGAAATTCATTCTTGCCATGCGACTCAAGGAGCCAAGTGCGAAGAACCGGTAAACAAGCAGAGAGAGAGAGAGAGAAGACCGAAAATCGCGACAAACCAAACAAACCTTCAACTTCCCGTTTGCATGCCTTCTCGCGAGTTCCGAGCTCGTCTCCCTAGAACATTGAATGTCATTAAACCAACTTTCCCGCTTAAACTCAACTTCCACCGACCGCCAGAATTGGCGACAGTCCAACTACAACTCATGCTCATTTCCAAACTTAGCGACACACGTCACGCACGGGTTAGCCGCGTCGCCTAAACCTCCGCCATGACCTGTCCCTCATCCTTATCCCCAGCATTAATTGCCATAGAAAACGCCGCCCATGGTTCGCACTCCCTTCCATAGGCCCCTTTTCATTCTCCTTATTAGTTAGGTTAGTATCTTAGGTTAGAATTTAGGGTAATACCCATACTAACCAATTTACACATAGATACTAACTTAGGATATTAACACATAGCCTAGGTCTAGGTTAGATTAACAATAATCTAACCCCTAGGTTAGGTTTTAGTTTTAGGTTACTAACCATTAATAATTCCAGTTAGGTATAACATTTTATATGCCAAGAAAAGACCTAAAATCATGCATCTCCAAACAGGATTCACTCTATACGGCCGTTAGGCTACAGGAATATACATGACATAATTATTACCTGGTCCACGTCCGAGACCTTCCAGATATACTTCGATATCGGGAACCAATTCATTTCCCAAGATCAGCCTGAGTCATACTCCTGACCAGCTTAATCAATGCTTCCATACCTTGCAACCTGTTCAAGGTCTGTGATCTAATTCATCACACACAAAATTAAAGCACTACTTGGATCAATTACACTGATCCAAGACTAGATATTATAGATGAATATCTCTATAATTCATTCCGTGATCAGATTAATATTCAGACACGAAATGAAATAAATAAAAGAGTCTAATCATATTCTGACTCAGTCAAAGATCTGCAATCTGCAAGAAATTCAGTACATATCAAGCATGATTTCTGAATCGAGGAACACATCCTTTTACAAGAAATCACATATCAACACTTGTATGCTTAGGAGAAAGTAACAACAGTTCAGGGTGTTACATGTAAGAACTATAAGTAAAATAACTTTTTATTTGTTGGGTTTTTTTATTTCCTATATCGATGCTATTTCCTATATTGATGTGAACGACATGAACAGGTTTTGGTTTAACTGCATCAATGTTTCTAGTTTGATGAATGGACTCATCATCATCAACTGGTACCTGGTCTTCCAGCTTGAAATGTGTTGAAGAAGACTTGAATGCCCATCGCGCCAACGGCCTAGAAAGTTAAAAATTGAAGGTTAAACTATTTCAAATGAATCCAAGCTGCAACAAGCTAGTGATATTATGGGTGTATGACAAAACTTTTTGTTAATGGTTAACTAGAAGCATGTGGAGTGTGGACTTCTACATTTGCATAATGAAGATTTGCTTCAAAATGGCGCCTGTTTGGTAGATATCCTCCTCCAATAGGTATGCCTATGTACCTATGTTGAAGTTTAGTGTTATAAATTTTTGATATCATGCTCCAATATTACAAGAAAAAAGAACCAAGTTAAATTCTATCATATGAAATATCACTATATTAGTAAAGTACATATTTTTCAACTCAAAATATCATATTTTGAATAGTGAGTATCATACATCATGTCTTCGACCATGTGAAATATCGTATTATATTAGTAAAGTATGGATTTTTCAACTCAAAATATCATGTTTTGAATAGTGGGTATCATACATCATGTCTTGTATCATTGCGTCCAAAAAAATAACAAATTTGTATTACATTTAGTTTAGTTCAAAGAATATGAAGATGGGCTAAACATTAGGGTTATTAAAATGTACAGATCTCAAACCTAAAAAAATGAAAGTCAAAAATAAAAAACAAATGTCATGTGCAAGGTGATATTAATAAGGCAATCGTCACAAAACAAAATCTTGATGGGTAGAGGTGACCGTTGAATTGAACCCCTACTCACAAGGTCTTAAAGAGGTTCCATTTATGCTGAAAATTGCAAACATCTCCAATACAATCTTGGTTATATATTATCAATATGGATTAAATCTTGTAGATGGAACTTGTTACCTATGTGCCTCATACTAAGACATATGGCTTCCACAAAAATGGGTTCACCCAATAGTATCCTCTCCCGATTGCTTCTCCTCCCTCCAACCCCTGTTCTACACCTCTTTTCCTCCTTTTATGTTTTGCTCCCTCAAAATCAACCTCATCTTAGACTACCCCTTCAGTGTTAACATTTATAAGATTTATGTAGTTTTAAAAGTAAATTGATCCGTGTTTAAAAACAAATAACGCCTAACTTAGCGGCCTAAAAACACAATGTTGTACGAATCCGACGGTACACAATTTTCCAGATACAATCGTAGCACAGAGACCGCTGGATCAACCCACAACAGCACGATAGCTATCGTTAAACAACACTTAAACCCTTCAAAAAAACCTTCTGCAAACCATCTCTCAAATGGCGGCAACAACAGCAGGGAGCATCATTTCGCCAAATCTGAATAGCAAAATCCCTGCAAACCCTAAGTTTTCCCCGTTCAAATCATTTCATTCGTAAATGCGAGGAAAAACCAGCCCGGGATCGGTGGTTACGGCGTCGCCACTGCAGAAATTGGTAGGAAAAATTCATGCTTCAGACCCCCGTCGGCCATAAACCCCGAAAACCCTCTCTCGCATTATTTCGAAAATGACGAAGAAGACGACATCATCAGGGAAGAATGCGGAGTGGTGGGAATATACGGCGACGCGGAGGCAGGAAGGTTGTGTTATTTGGCCCTGCACGCGTTGCAGCACCGCGGACAGGAAGGTGCAGGAATTGTAACCGCGACCGATGGCGTTTTACAGTCAATAACTGGCGTGGGACTCGTTGCCGACGTCTTCGACGAGTCGAAGCTTAACCAGCTCCCCGGGAGCTTAGCCATCGGTCACGTCAGATACTCCACTGCGGGCTCCTCCATGCTCAAGAATGTGCAGCCCTTTGTTGCTGGATACAGGTCAGGTTTGTTTTTATGCTCTGTTATTCTGCACGTCAATAACCTAAATATTTTATTCGAAGAATATTTTTAAAAATTTTGCACGTCAATAACAGTCCCGATGGTTTAGGGATGAGTAGCTCAGCGGTGCAACAACCCGGCAGTAATTACAATTGACATAATGATAACCTTAAGGAATGAGCTTTTCGAAGGGATTGAGTTTTTGGAAATAACTGTGTAGCAGATTTCCATATTCGCTAAACATCTTCAATAATCTTAATGATGGATCACGGAGTGTGATCTGAAAGGTTGATTGGAAATCTATCATTTGGTTATTTAAGAAAGCTCATTCGTTAATGTTACAGACTGGGAAAACCTCATATCTGTAAATAATGATAACCTCGAGTGACCTACCATACTCCTCATTAGAGAAACGCAACTCAATATTTCTGTAAGTTAGCTAGCTCACTCTAGATACCAGGATAATAACTATGCCAGATAAAAACTTGCTGAAGGGATCTGGTAAATATTTTTACTTTTATGAATGTGCTGAAAAGTTACCCTAATCTCACAACAGGGTTATGTCAAAGGTCTCTTCCTAAAAATGGCAGCATAGCTGACATATGAGCTTTGGCCCGGGGGCATTGACTGGACATCTTTTTGGATATATAAACCTGGATGTGCTTTTTATAAGCAATGCTAATTTGTTGCCTGATGGCTTTGACCATCCAAGGGCCTAGGCTGAGCAGGGAGGAATCTTTTCGAAATGTTTATTTTTATGTAAAATGTGGATAAATTTGTTAGGAATTCAGTGGTTAGTACTCACATGGTATTTAATAATTTACATGTGGTAAATTATTACTGTGAGTAAATATATTATGTAATTTGTAGTTTGTGTGTGGGAGAGTTGTTAATAATACCAACCCACGTAATTAGCTTTGCATTATATTGTTATATTTGTTATACCTATAATATTATAAAGAGGTTATTAGTTCCTAGTTTGTAGGAGTTAGTTTTCCTACCTCCATGGCTACATAATAGCCATTGTAATATGTAGCAGATATAATAGAATATTATTATCTTGTTTTCAGCTGCAAATGTATACCGTGCTCTGCATTTGGTACCAGAGCAGGAGAATACTCTGATGGATCAATGATTTATTTGAAGGGGAATTTGTAGTATTTTCCATTGCCCCACCTGATGTATTTTTTATTCTTTGAGTTCTTTGTGTAGTATAGATAACTCTCAGGAGAGTTGAGCGCACTAAAATTACAGCCGTGTTGTCCAACTACCTGGTGACAAAGAAATGCATTGGATTCCATATATAGTGTTTTATATTTGACCCAGCTCAGCTTAGACTTGAAGTCGACTGCATTGGCTTTGAAGAATTGACACTCTACAACCATTTAGTTTTTGGGATCACGTCCAGAGTTATCACTCAGAAGTTTGTACACATGTTCCAGCGTGTTTGCATTCTAACCTGCCATCCCAGTTTGCACACGGTTTATTGCAAAGGGTTTTTTTTTAATGCGTAAGAGACAAACTTGTTAGATCATCTATTCAACAATGGAAGGTTCAACAATTTCAGATCTTTGCATATCGATTTGGAATCCAGAAAGAGCAAGAAGTTTTCATCGGCGGATCTCACATCACCATTTCCATGATTTCAGCTGCAAGGCAACTCACTAAAGACCTGTAACGGCTCAACTCGCCGAACCACCTCTCTCAGATCAAGCCTCTAGCACCTCAGTGATCAAAACAGGCTCCACAAATCACGACGCCAATCCATCAAGAGTTCTGCATGATTCCTGTGAAGCTTCTTGAGCTCATCCCTGTCAGATTTCCACCTGGGTGACTCTGTCACCAAGGCAATCTCATCCCTGTTGGACTGTCAATGATCGAAACTCCAAGACCGTCGTATTGTTGGCTCATTATTCAAAAACCTGATTCTCAGCTCGGCATCATTTTGCATTCGACCTGTGTGCTACATCTAGAATGCAGACGACATTTACATCAGTTTACATTGAATACCACATTCTTGGCCGCAGAACACACACTATCCCTCCACGTGGAATTCAATTGCTTTATTAATCTTAAAAAGTGTTAGGAAAATAAAATTCGGGAAAATTGAGAAGCTGTATATGAGGTGGATGGTGAAACCGAACAAGTTCAACCTTGGGAATATATCAGGCACTGGAAAATGAAATAATTCAGTCACCCGAGGATGGAGGCATAGGGTGGGTTGGAGGTTGATCAGTGACCTCTCGCCAATCACCAACGACGGGGCTGCAAAGCAGCGGTGGTGGCATTTCTTGGTGTGTTTTGCTTTCCATTGTAGTATATTGAGAGTTCGTGTTTTCAGTTGTGTTCTTCATTTCAGTATTCTTGTGTGGATTGAATAAATGGAAATTTCACATTGTGGGGAGGAATATGAACCAATATTCCATTTCCATTCTACAGAAGTCAATGAGATGAAAAACTATTCCTATGTACTTCCCTGATGTGAAAAATATAGTGGAAAGATGAAAGCATAAGGTAAAAGCAGCATCATGATACTTGAAGAGGATGAACAGGGGTTCATACCTTGGACAAGGGTCCATATTTGATGAACAGGGGTTCATATCAGATGAACATGGGTTCATACCAAGGTTGTTGGTTAGCCTTTGTAAAACCATCAGTGAGCCAAGATCATGAGCATGCATGGGTGGCAAGCTGTAGAAGAAGTGCGATTGTTTTTCTCCCATGTTCGCACTAAGAGGGGAATGTTAGGAATTAAGTGGTTAGTACTCACATGGTAATTAATAATTTACATGTGGTAAATTATTACTCTACGAGTAAATATTTTATGTAATTAGTAGTTTGTGTGTGGGTGAGTTGTTAATAATAACAACCCATGTAATTAGCTTTGCATTATATTGTTATATTTGTTATACCCGTAATATTATAAACGGGTTATTAGTTCCTAGTTTGTAGGAGGTAGTTTTCCTACCTCCATGGCTATATAATAGCCATTGTAATCTGCAGCAGGTAGAATAGAATATTATTATCTTGTTTTCAGCTGCAAATCTATACCGTGCTCTACAAAATTTAACCTTTTTGCAAAAATTAACAAGTGTGCAGTCACATGGAGGGTGCTAGGGTTTCTGTTTTATTTGCAGGGATTTCCCATTGCTCATATTTTCTCTGCCAAGATGGTTTGTGCGAATTAGAAATATATGGGAAAATAGAAACTCAACCTTAAAACTTGGAGAGTATTTTTGTTAGCCTGGAGAATATGAGCAAGCAGGTCAGATACTATACTGAGGCTTTTGCCAATTATCAGCCATTCTATTGTTTTTGTTTGTGTGAGAAGCTTCAAACTTGCAGATTTGAATGCTTACACCTGCTAATTTATTAAATCAGAAAACTAGAAATATTGCTTGGCATGGGACAGTTGTAGTGGCCTGCAGAGTAATTTGTGGTAGCCACATTCATTGAACGATTGCCTAAGTAAATGCTTATTTTTGTCATGAAGTCTTAGGATTTTTAGAGTTCTAGGGTACTCCATTTCCAGAGTCAAGCAGAATAGTATTGGAGAAGTGCAGGTCTAAAGCACGGTTAAGGACACGATGATAGTAGTAGTGCACAGTTAACATCAGGGGGCTTTGATAAAATCAGCTACTTGCAGCTATATCAGTGTTTCAATTGCTCAGAGGCAGCTGAGAGGCTTATAAAATAGTGGGGTATCATTGGCTGCTTTCCAGAGAAGCATGCCTAGGTGAATCTGAAAAGTCCAAAGCTGCCTCTGGTATTTGAAAATAAAAATGGGAAAAGGGACTTTTGCTGTTGTTGGCCGAAAGGGCTGCTCTTATTATTACTGTCTTTTCTGTTCTATTCCAATCTCCCCAGTTCTTAACTTGATCTTTGGACAAATCTGTAAACATTGAACAACAGTCATCAATGTGGTCAAGACGGACAATGTGGGGGATGGTGCAGATAAAATTAACTCGGACCATTGTTCTGTCTAAAAGATAATTGATAGTTGGTTTTGTAAATAGACTAAAAACAAGCTAAACGTTTCTTTACTAGGGTGTATTTAAATTTTGATTCTGTCCTCACACATATCTAATTTAAGGATAAAATGATTATGATGCTAGACCGATTGAGCGACTAGTACGAGTACTGTGGGCCGCCTATTTAGTATTCCTCCTCCCGATCAGATATTTAAATGCTGTTTTGGATTGTTGCAATAGGTGGAACTCTGTCTACTCTTTCTTTTGTTGTCTAATGTTATTCAATGCAATTTTGTGAGCACACTTTGGTTTAGTGTCTTGATGATCATATGTCAAATTGATGGGTGATTTGCTCCTTAATTTCATAGCTGGTGTATGCAACTTGACAGTTATGGATTCACACAATGTGCCATTAAATGTACTGTGAGCTAAATAGGGTGGAGAATTTCAGGATAATTGTCTTTTTCTCATGTTCGTGTTTTGATCTTTTATCCCAAGCATACAAAAGCAAATTATACTTTTTTCTTGAAATTTTAGCCTATCAGCTATGATACATATATTACTTTTCTTTTTAAATTGAAAAATTCCCCTACTTTTCTACACTTATAAACTTTCCATTTTACTTGTCCCAGATTCGGATCCGTTGGCGTTGCCCACAATGGCAATCTAGTAAACTACCAGAGCCTGAGGGCCCAGCTTGAAGAAAACGGTTCTATTTTTAATACTTCCTCCGATACAGAGGTGGTGCTCCACCTGATTGCCATCTCCAAGGCCAGGTCCTTCACACTGAGAATTGTGAATGCTTGCGAGCAGTTAGAGGGGGCTTATTCGATGGTGTTCTTGACTGAGGATAAGTTGGTGGCAGTGCGGGATCCGCATGGATTTCGGCCCCTGGTCATGGGGAAGAGGAGCAACGGGGCAGTGGTATTTGCCTCTGAGACATGTGCATTGGATTTGATAGAGGCCAAATACGAAAGAGAAGTGGACCCGGGGAAATGGTGGTTGTGGATGAAGAGGGCATTAGTTCCCTGTGCTTGCTGCCACATCAAGAGCGCAAAGCCTGTATTTTCGAGCACATTTACTTTTCACTGCCCAATTCATTAGTTTTTGGACGTTCGGTATACCAGTCAAGGTATATCTTTGGACAGATCCTGGCAGACGAGGCGCCCGTCGATTGTGATGTTGTGATTGCTGTCCCAGATTCAGGTGTGGTGGCTGCACTTGGCTACGCAGCTCAGGCCAACGTGCCCTTCCAGCAGGGCCTCATCAGGTAGGTTTATATATAGGCTTCTTGTTCTTGTACAATTATTTGTTTAGGCAGTGGTTCCTTGGAGTGGTTATTGGTTTTTTCTTGCTAGGTGCTGGAGAGGGATTTAAAACTTTAGAAGTGATTTCACATAAATTGAATATCAGAATATTGTTGCTGCTTGGTGGGTCCATAGACTATTGTAGTCTGTAATATAATTCTTTTGTAGTCTGTAAAATAATTTTTCTCTTGTTTAGGTCACACTACGTGGGTCGAGCGTTCATTGAGCCCTCACAGAAGATTCGGGACTTTGGTGTGAAATTGAAGCTTGCTCCTGTCCGGGCAGTCTTAGAGGGAAAAAGGGTTGTTGTTGTGGGCGACTCCATCGTTCGTGGCACGACCTCATCGAAGATTGTGAGGCTGATTAAAGGGGCAGGCGCCAAAGAGGTTCATTTAAGGATTGCGAGCCCTCCCATTATAGGGTCTTGTTATTACGGAGTGGATACGCCCAGCAAAGAAGAACTGATTTCCAACAGGCTTGGAGTGGAGGAGACAAGGGAGTTTATTGGTGCAGACTCATTGGCTTTCTTGCCGCTGGAGAGGTTGAGGGCCTGCTTGGTGAGGAGGCTCCTTCATTTTGTGATGCCTGCTTTTCGGGGCATTATGCAGTTCCTGTGCGAGATGAGAAGGTGAAGAGGGTCGGGGACTTTGTGGATGATGGTCTGAGTGGAAGCGTGGAGTCTGGGTGGACGGAAGCTCCCAAACTTTAAATCATTGATTCTGCTTCTCCTGTTGTGTAAATTTTCTTTCTGCATGGATGATAAGAGGGTTTCTAGAACTTTTGCTAGCAGTTTTTCATCTGTATGATTTACATGTCTTGGATTCAACTCATTAATGTTTTTCTTTTAGTGAATTGTTACCGTAACAGTCCCATGGATAGTTGTCACGGGATTTTGCAGCCGGTTCTGCTGATAAATTTTTGAGGTGTTTTGTATAAAAGCGGTCCCATGAAATTCTGAATTTTCAGTATTTGCTGTTGTGCAGAAAAGAACCGAGAAGCCTTGCAGAAATTCATATCAAGTTACGGAAAAACATATAACAATTGTCAATTGGCAAGAGAGAAGCTAAGATGGTTGGAGAAGCTTTACCCCCTATCCAAAGGCTGCTGAAAGTATCATAGCATTACTCAGGTGAGTAATTGCGAACTGGTAATTTTGTTGTGCTGTTTTGAGGTGCCATACAATACGATGGTCAAACCCAGAATTTATGTGGTCAAACACATAGTTTGTAAAACACTGTAATTTAAAAATTTGCATTTAAAATGCTTGCAAAGAAAAATTTCCAATTTGCTAAAGAATTGTAAAATTTTGATGGCACGAATATTGAGATGTATCAAGTCTTTTGATGTTTAACGACGTTTTTATCATTGTTATAATTTTTATATTTGATACATGTTGTATGTTAATTATCCCCATCCCGCCTTCAGGCGATGTTCCATCCTCTCTCTTTTTGCTCACCTATCTTGTAGCTATAGTTCATGATACATAGTAATTTTATATCTTTTATATTCTTGGCATCAGTGTACTCTAACCTTTATCGTTGCCTTCCATCTCCAATCGATCTTTATAATTCACTAGCTGGTTCCTAGGGCATTGGGGCCCTTGGTGTTGGTACTAGGACTATTCTTTAAGCAACAGTATTACTAGGATGGTCACTAATTGCATAGAATTTTCTTATAATTATTTTCATGACTATTAGATTATCAAGATTCATATTTTCTGCCTGTTGTTGGCTCATGTATCAATGGAGAAATGGAAACTAGTCCACATCTGTTTAATCTCCTTGCAAATTAGATGAAGAACGAAGGGTGCAGAGATATGGTTGTGATGACAGGTCCCACTTCAGACATACATTACAGCAATGAACAAGAATGACAAATCTTAGTTTGCAACTGCAATTGTGCATGGATATCTTTCCTCACCTCCTATTTCTACATTGCAGGATCTCCCTCCTTTGGCCCATGAATTCCATTAGTGGAGGACATGGAAGCTGACCTCGTCACTCAATTCTTATTTCCTGCTGTAATTGAGGACAATCTTAGTTTTGATTTCATGTTAATCTGGGAAGAAATAGAAGGTAAGTGAGTACAAATGTCATGTAGGCGCCTATGCTTATTCAGGTTTATATATGCAGTTTGCATATGGATTCTCTGTCATCTTTTGACAGCTCTTCTTCCGTTCAACTGACACACTATGGTTCTCAAGATATAACCCAATTTGTTGCTGATATTTTCATCTGCATTTTTGTTCTGATAGCCTTTTGTCACTTTCACACAGCTGAGTACATGCTCAATTTGTTTGAAGATACCTACATCCTTGGATTATTCCTCTATGTTTAATATTGATCCAGCAGTCTAATCACTTGTCGCTACATCCTTCATATTTCTTATTCGATTGAGTTGTAACAGACTTTGATGTTTGGCACTGTCAGACATTTGGATTGCATGAGTTTAAAATGCCAGGCAAGAAATGTTTATTCAACCATTTTTTTGTATTCAGGGTTTCTTGCTGATTGGCAAGGTGGTTTTAATCAAAGTTAAGTTGAACTCGGGTTGCTGCTGTCGTTTTAATCAAGGTTCACCACGATAACAACAAAACCTGTTTCATAGGGAATTAACTAAAAAAGTATAAAGTCAACACTATTCTATAACACCAAATTGGTTTTTATGACTTGTTGAAGTGTATACTTGAAGGTCAACATTATATTTTTTAATCATTATTGCACTATATATCTTTAGTACACCATTTTCGAAAGTACTTTGAGATTTTAAATTAATATTTATATACTTAAAATTTCAGAACATGATTTTTAACAATTTTGTTATTTAAATTGCACTAGAAATTCAAGTTCTATAATAGGTAATTTACATCCACAATAATTCACTTATGCATGGGCGGAGACAATACAATTAATATTGCATTTCGAACTTGGTATACTATTTAATTCTCGTTGTTAGGCATGGTTTTAATAGTGGGTTATAATACCTTGTTACAATTGTGATCTTCGAATAAGTGCAAGGCCATAGGGAAAGTTGTAGCCGTTGATTCACTCTACTTGTTTCTTTTAGAAGTGTTGCCACCAAATCTTCGTTGTAACCCATACCTTGTTATGACCTATTTTGAGTCTTTCATTTTTATTTCTTTGGAGTAGTATCCTCACAAAACATTCGGTGAGGATGGGAGAGGCATGATTCTCCACATTGTCCTTGTTGAGTGTACAAATTCATTGCGGGGGTACGAGGAGAGCATGATTTTAGGGGAAAAAGAAAAAGAAATTGCCATGTTTGTAAAACTTGCACGAAACAATTGCCATGTTTGTAAAACTTGCACGAAACAATCCTTGAGAAGGGAACTTGGGGAGAAGTTTTCCTTTACAAGCAACATGGTAGATGTTTTGAAGTTGCTTTTGGGTTGTTGAAGGAAATATAAAAATGAGGCGTGCATTAACAACAATTAGGTTTCAAGCACTAGGTCCCAAGGAAGAGAAATATCTCCGCCCTAACCTTGGTATTTGCTTTCCCTATGTCATTTGCACTTGTCTACTTTGATTCTCTGCTACGCAATAATCAAAATCGAGCTTTTTGGTTTAAAATGGCGGTGCTTTGTTTACAATCCACCCAACCTTCGACATTCTCGTGATTCAAAAATATGCTTTGAGCTCACAACAGTCTTGAAAAATTGAAGGCTAGTAAGGGGTTTGGTTTTGTGGTTTATTTCATGACAATACATAGATTGGACCTCTTTTTCTTTTGTTGCTTTTAGACATGGTTTAAAGGTCGTCTTTGCCCTCGTCTCTAGGTCGATGTGGCCTTCTATGTATATAATACCATATTTATTAGTTTTGATGTAGTATTGATATTAGCTTTGCCCGATGCAAATTACAATAATTTTGTTATTTGTCTTGTAAGGTTGTTTCCCTCTTACATATTATTATTTGCAAAAAGTGGAGAGTCTGTAAGTAATGAAGTTTGGAATCAACCCCTTTCCAACATTTTTAGCATATAATATCAACAACATAGGTTATACTTTCGTTCCAAAACCTCCAATTTGGTCCATAAAATATAATTTAATATCAATGGAGAAACCATCCCTTTTAATTTTATTAATTGTTTTTTGTTACTTGTATCATAGCTTCTCCTATCTTGCTTTTAGAATTCAATTAGTTCCATTGAGAGGTGCGTATAAAATTTGGAACTAGTCCCTTTCCAACCATTTTAACATATAATTATCAACACCTTAAAATATACTTTCCTTGCAAAGCCTTCCAATTAACTCCATACAATATAATTTAATATCGAGGAGAAGCCATTCTTTTTATTTCAATAATTGTTTTTTTGTTACTTGTATCCTAACTTCTCCTATCATGCTCTTAGAGATTAGTTAGTTGTGATGCAAGCTCAAGTTGCGTTCTAACTACCAATTTGTAGATAATAGAAAGGGTGGCTTTTCTTGCCTTAGTTGTAATAAGTTTCCAAGCTTATTGACCTTGTGAATATGATTACCAAATAACAACAAATAAATGTGTGGAAAATGTAGTTGTGGTTTCAATCATTTTTTGCAAACATTAAGAAAAATTTACCAAAGTGGCGAAAAACATCATAAGAACAACCTAGTTTGCTCCTCACCAGTGCTATCAAATAATTGAAAACCACAATTGGACAAAAAACAACACATTCCTAACCATTCAAAACTGCCACTATATCATAAGCAATTCTTGGACCTAGCATTTCGCTCAAGATAGTTGTGTCCATTGTTATGTTAGTTTATTAGATCTGTATGGACTTGTAAAACATGAATTGAAAATACACTTGTCTCCGAAAACATAAGCGACAGGAAATCTTTGTTACATCCATGGTTTTGAAGCACATCAACCTTTGAAGGAAACCAAGGTGTCGGTTTGTTATGTTAGATACACGTTTTCAACTATTTGCATGCTAAATATACCTCTCACTAGTGTGAATTTAAAAAACTTGTTTGTTTTACGGGATTAAAATAAGTGATATTAACGTGTATACTTTACTATTTATATTTGCTGGAAAGTTTTTCGAGTCTAGTTTTCAAAATGTTACTTTTGCATCAATTTATTGCTGGAAAAAAAGATGACAACAAATATTACAATTGACACTAATTTTCTTGATCCTAGCAACTCGCTAAAGATGGGTGTGTTGATGGTTATGTGAGCTTATCGGATCCATATGGAATTATCCAATGTAAAGGATTTATCCAAAACTTGTGTTTAATCATTCACTTGCAATTCCAAAAGACTAAAAACATTAGATTCATTCTCGCCTTCTCCCGCATGCATTCTTTAATAATTTCTAGGTTTTTTTTTTTGCTTCAACTTTCGTCTTTCCACACAAATGTATTGTTCATTACCCTTTTTTTGCTTCTAACAAGAGTACCATAAATAATAAAGTTTGGAACTAAACCTTTCTAACCATTTTAGCATATAATACCAACACCTTTAATTATACTTTCCTTACAAAACCTTCCAATTGAGTCTATGTAATATGATTAAATATCGAGGAGAAGCCAACTGTTTTATTTCAATAATTATTTTTTGTTACATGTATCATAGCTTCTCCTATCACGCTTTTAGAGATCAATCGGTTGTGATGTAAGCTCATGTTTGCCTTATAAATGCCGATTTGTAGATAATAGAATGGGTGGCTTTTGCCTGCCTTAATGTAGTGCCCACATTTTACACACCCAAATACAACAGTAAAATACCAGGATAATTTTTTTTTTGACTTACATTGCTCATGACACACAACACAGTAAGGGCTCCAAGTACAGAACTCGACACACATGCGACAATCACATAAGTCATCGACTCACATAGACACATGCAGACGACATCGACATGTCGATACCACACTCTTCCCAACGAACGAATACTAGCAAAGACCCAACCACAAGAAACGTGACTTTAGGAACGACAAACCCACGACATATCATTACTTTAAATGTATTTTAGTTACGGCTAACTTTCCAAGATCCTTATTAGGTAAGCATGATTTTCTCCCTTTTTCCACCTACATGTCCTGAAAATTCGTTTCACAGTTCACTTATTGTTCAACCATTTAATTTGCTCTTTACCCTTATGACAAATCTTCATAACTTACATAAGTATTTTCCATATTTCAGATTTTATACAAAATTCTAACTCTCCCATTCTTATGTTAAGATTAGGCTTCCCAAAACGCTTATTCAAAGTTTAGAATTTAACCTTGTTACACAAGTGAACCTAACGTGATGTCAGGATGAAATCTTGGGATTAAGGAAGACATAGATTGAAATAGTTTTTTTCCAAGAACATCCATCGATCACGGAATAGTTATTTCCCTACCATTATCATTATAGTACAATAACTTGCTGAATTCCAAATTTGAATTATATATATATACACATCCTTTGTTTTCTCGAAGTTTGATCACACCATTTGACAATTCATATTCTTTACAACGCAAGAAAAAGTTTAATTAAGTTTTAAGGACTTCTTGAGTGACCTCAAACCTAATCTCCAATCTCGAGTGCAACGTTTATATAATATGCTCTTACATCGCACTAAGATCTCATTCTTAGCATCGTCTCAAAACAAAAGAGATACGAAAGCACTTGTCTGACACATTAAAGAAGCACATGGTTAAGCTTAATTCAGTTTCCCCAAGGCTTCAATCTCTATTATAGGTGTGATTAAGGTTAAAATGTATTTACCCTATAATCCTTTCGTGAAAGATCAAGGCGCTAAATTTTCACAAGCCCAAGACAAGACATTTATCTACGATGGACAAAAGGGTTCACTAACAGAATGCCGGACATAGAACAACAATATCGCGATCTTCATTTAGGTCGTTTGGATCCAACAAGGATTCCATTCACTGATGAAGTTAATTTCTAGATCTAATTTCGTAAGGCTCGGAAATCCAAAAGGATACAAGGGAGTAATATCTCTACCTACTCCACAGAAGGGAAGGTTACACCGCTTAGTCATTCCTTCTAACAAGGACTCATGAGGTGACTTCAGGGCGGTTTTCACCACTCGGCTGGTGTCGGACTCCGAAGAGAGTACATACTTCTTGCGATTACCAAAGCTGGAAGGAAACCGCATACTTGTGGATAAAGTTGGACCTTGACATTCCTAAAATATGGGTTCAAGACAATGTCGTTAAACCTAATGACTATGACAAAGAACTCAACTAGGGTTTTATTTACCTAACCTAGGAGGTCTCATTGAGTGCGAAGCTTAAGTTCGTTCTACGGTCTTAGTTTTCTTATATGGTAAAAAGGGATCACACATACAGGCAAACTATACACGAGTATTTTATTAGAGTTGAGTGTTCTCGTTAACACTCTTTATTGTGTTTGCAAGGAAAGAAGGTAATCCAATAATTAATTTAATCGTCTATTGAAAACTGAGAAAGTGCTACAATATATTAACTTCAATTTCAAATTTACTTTATATAAATCAAACCCTTTTTTGCCATACACAACTAAGAATCAAATTGAACCGATGATTAGATGCACATTTCCTAAGTTATCCCTAAAACTAGCATATCATGCATATTAACAAATTTCAATTATAACTTTTCGGTAATAAGAGACTACATTAGATAGTTATTCATTTTACAATGACCTATAAAAATTACAATAATAATAATTAAATTACACATCGCTTTTTCGTCGTCGTTCTTCCATCTTGCAAAACCCACGTGAGCAAGATATCAACGATAAATCGCTGGCATGGCATCCACTCTAATCAATCATAATTATCATTTTTCAATTTCCCATTTACATCTGACAATAATTACAATATGCAATCGAAATAAAAAAGGTCTAGAAACATGTAATCATTGCATTTCATTTTTCTTCATTTCATAAACTTAGGAGAGAGAAAGAGAAAGGAAGAGAGAGAAACTATCGTTTTGTCGAAAGTTCCAATACACACAAGTTTCATTATAGTGTTTTAAACAGTTATTTACGTGTGTTAAAAGTTTCAGGGTGATTTGGCAACCTTACGAGGTCCCGCAACTTTCTATTCTTACATTTTCTCACTAGCTACAAAACGTTCAAAACGGGCTCGGAGGCTAAGAAACTGCTTCCAAAGGTTATCTTCGATGAGCACGCACTCCACGATTAACTTTCTACGTGTCCCCAGATATACCAAGAGTTCATAGCAACTGACGGAATTGAAAAAGAGCGCACGGTTTGCGTTTGGCGGCTAGTTTTCCAGGGCCACTGGTCGTAGTTCACCCAGTTGTAAAAAGACAAAAGTTAGCTCGAGTGGCCCAGAAAACCGTGTCCAAACGACGTTCGACGGATGCGCACGCAACGAGACTCTTCCTACTAGTTCCCCTATATAAGGAGAATTCGTCAGAGTCGACGGGACGGAGAACTAGAAAACCATGTTCAAACGGCGACAAGTTTTCTGGAGCGACAAGACGAAATTGGACCAGTTTGACCTCGTCAAACTGCGACCGGAGGCCTACAAAATGGCTTCGCCAAACTATCCCGAAAGGTGCTCTTTCCTATACAGAAAGTTCCATGCAGTTGTCTAGAATAAACACTAGAGGTTTGCAAAGACGGAACGCGATTTCTCTTTTCGGGTTTCAAATGGTGGTCTAAAACGAAAGCCAACTTTCTAGTTTTAACAACTCTCTATACTGTTGTAAACCGGTGTGATAGGGCTCCTATAAGAGCGTCAAAAGGATGTCATATGATCGTTTTCGGTCGAACCAAAAATCAAGGCAACTCCTCGTATACCAAGGTACACAAATGAAACTTCACATCTCGTTTCCAGAGTTGCAAAGGGTACTTGGCGAGTCTCCGAAAATTGCAAAATTTGACTATTTAAAACCAAGAGAAGGTCAACTTTATCAATGGGGAGTCAAATTCGTCTAGTCGATAGAACGATATTGGAGCGGTCAAGAAGGGTAAGAGTTTTCTAGATCATCTCGAAGCGAGGGTGATAGTTCATGGTTTAAAGTAGACGAGTTATAATGGCTTCGAGAGTTGCGACACGACACTTTATTGTTTTGAAATGAGTTGAAGAGACATTTAATTGTATTTAAAAATCCTAATAATTTAAAATTCTATCTAGTTGCAAAAGAGAACTAAAACACGAGAATTATGAGAGGTAAGGGAATAACAACTATGCATGGGAATGAACTGGCGAGTGTTTACAACAGGGTTGGCGATACGTGGACGAGTTCCAAATACCGACGGTTTCTAAGGCCTTTTCAGAATCCAATTTGAGCATGATTTGTAACCAATTTACGAGCTCAGTTGTAGCCCCATGATTATGTAACCAGAGCACAAATACACTAACAGTTCAATCTCTTAAAATTTGTTTCCCATTATGCTTCTATTGTTTCCAAAGTTTCTCATCAAATCCATTTTGTGCATATCATGAGATCGTGGCACTCCATGAGACCACATTTCTTTGAGGCATTCTAACAACAGTTCATGTTCCTTTCCAACAAATTCATTTTCTACATATCCTACAGTCATTGCAGTCCAGGGAACACATTTCTTTAAGGTATTCCGTCAAACACTTCACGTGCGTTGTCCATGCTACCACATTTTGCATACATTACCAGGGCAGTTCCAACTACAACATCTGACATGATTTTTCTAACCTTTTATGCTTTGATGGATGTGCATACCCTGTTTCAATGCTTCCATTTGGCATAGGCTGGAAATGCACTGGGCAAATGTAAACTCAACAGGTTGGAGACCTGTTTGTTGTATGGTGAAACAGTGTGCCTGCCTTATGAGGAAATCCGTGTCTTCTGTACGCTACAAGTAATATTCCATGAGAGTTGTCTCATTCTTTCATTTGGTCAATCATGAAACCGCGCCCCAAGTATTTGCGACTACAACATCTGACAGAAATCCTCTAACTTCTATGCTTGAGCTGTCCACGCAGGTTATGGGGTGGGTTCGTTTTTTTTACACAGGCAGGGAGAATGCTGGCACCGACCGCGACAAGGCATTCTATGAGATGTCATCTGGCGAGGCATTCCCTGGAGTAGTCAAAAAGGCTCCCTTACGCACATTGGATCTGTGTAAACACAGTGACCATAGAAATATGTGAAACCATGTTTCTTCAGGATTTTTTTCTGGACCTGCACATTTTCCAAGTGCCACAATGGACAAACCCCCTCCTCCATGCCTTCTTCAACCTCTGTGGGGTGCGTAGAATATGGTCAGAGCTCCCCCTCCCTCCGTGGTGGCTGCCCTCCTTCTCTCCATTCCACAAAACCAAAGGCAGAAAAAATAAAAATAAAATGAGCCCGAGCCCCCATGCCCTAACTCGCCCAAAGGAATCACGAGGCCTCTTTTTATTTATTTATTTATTTTTAATTCTTTTATTTTATTTAACATTATCATTATTTTAAATTCATTTAACTCATTTCATTCATTTTGAAAAACTATTTCATTATTAAAATAATTTAATATGTTTTCATTATTACTATTATATTTTATTTTGTTGGAACACGTTTATAGAAAAGGTGGAGTAGAATGAATGTTGCGTGAGGATGGATTTTTCTACTACGCCAACAAGGAGATAGGAGGGGCACTACACTTAACTTGAAAGTTAAACTTGAAACATGGGGTTGAGTTTGAAATTTAAGAAAAAAACACCATTGAGTAACAAAAATTAATTATTGGAATAAATTTAATTAAAGGGAGGGTGAAATTTGATGTATTTACAAAAGAGATCCTACTAAGATGTAATCAATTTTCAAGCTTATTGAACTTACAACTAGATCGTCTCTTGAATGAGAAGACACTCAAATTTGATTCCATTCTTGGAACCATCGTCATTTCCAAGAAGAATTGTTAAGATCAATACATTAGTGTAATAGAATCAGTTTCAACATTTATTTCAAACAATGTGTTTGTATTCATTCTAATATTACACTACAATTATTTTGCAAAAGGTAGAATGAAAATGACATGAGTCAAATATAATAACAAAATCTGTAAAACACCGGATGGGTTGTAGTCCAATGGTGTGTATGATGGTGTAAAAGGTCTTACCTAGCCATCAAACAAGGTTCAAATCCTAGAAGATACCAAATAAAAGATGACGCCAAGATTGTGTCCCGAGAAAATTTTGGGAATGAGAACTCCTCGTCCTTAGTAGCTAAGCCTAACAATTCTATGCACACGATCTACGTAAGCTTGATTCGATCAATTTTTACAACCATAAAAAAGCGTACCCAAGTTGCTTAAGTAACTACTTATTATAGTTCTATCCAACGGGTAGCGTGTAACGGTTCTTGGGTCTCCTAGTAATTGCGAGGTCCAAGGTTCAAATCTCGGCCCGTGTTAAGGCGGCCTATTACCGGCGGTTTGGATACCTTGGTGATAAGGCACCACAATAATGTGGTTTAATGTGTGGGCTAGCATTTGAGAGTTTAAAACTTCTATCCTTAGATGGTTTCACGACCGGGTGTGGGTGGTGATGCCACAATGGGCTAGGGCCCTCTCTCCTAGGTAACGTAATAAAAAAAACTACTTATTATAGTTCTAACAAGACCCTAGTTTGTGTCAATTTTCAAAATCCATAGCAAAATATTTACACCCACATGAAACACAATTTTATTTACAAATATGATTACCAAAACACAATAAATAAATCCATGGAAAATGTTGTTATGGTATATGATAGTAGCTATTTATTTATATAGTCATATTTGTAGAGCTTTGAAATTGTGAGTAATGTTCAAAACTTGGATATGGTTAGGAAAACAATCCAATAAGTATTTTCCCTTCTAATCATAGGAATCTTTGTTCATAACCTTAATAAACATTGTACACCATTGCCATATTCCCTTTCTTTCTATTAAATAGGCTTTGCACAATTTCACAAAAGAGTTCCACATTTGAATGTGATGGGATTACTAATGGGTTTGCATGGAATAAGGGACAACATTCTCAAAATAAAAGATGGCTTTCCACTTCCCTTCGGGACTTCAGACGAGACAACACAAACAAAGGTGGCGCCCTGGGTTAATCTATATGGGGGTACCTATCTCGGCCCCTGATCATAGGGAAGTTCAAGGGGGTTGGCCAATTCCATATCTCGATTTGTCTCTGGATAGGGAAGGGCTCTTCCTAGAGAATAGGCAACATGAAATATGTTTCTTTCATTTGCTATATATGCAAATATAATTTTTTATCTCGTTCACATTATATAATAATATAATGTGAAAGGTTGTGGAAGATTTTTGGGTTTGAATTTATAGATGTAGAAGATGGGGAGGTTCATATTACATGATTTAATAAATGTACCGACAAGTTCTTAGACCACATTCAACTTGGGGAAGTATATATCTTTTCTAACGCTCATATCAAAGCAACCAATAAAACCTACAATCACTTGAGCACTCCATGAGAAGTCTTCTCACGTTACACATCCACTATCATTGATGTAGGAAACATCTCGGAAGAAATAGGTAACTGCATATTTTGGGAATTTTGGCTAAGTTAGGTGGCACGCGGGAGAATTGACTTAGCTAAGAAGAAAGGTGCACGATAGTGTGCAAAAGTTTTGAAGAAGGAAGGAATGCATGAAAACTTAATAAGTTTCAAAGGGAGAGAAAGCGTTAGAGCAAACACAATTTTGGATTAGTCTCAACAAGGGGCACACAAATATTTTAACGACGAAAGTAAAACGTGCATGGAGAAATATTTGAAGGTAGAAGATGACAAAGTGGTAGGTATACAAAGGATGCCATATCAAATGTGATGTGGAGTTCCAGATGGACTTCTCTCCATTACCAAGTCAAGTATTTGGCCACCATTAGTGCAAAAAAATTTGAATTTGGGTTTGAGTGGGATTATGAGAGGATTCTAGAAGGAATTTCAAAATCCTTATGGGCGGGAAGATTGTCTATAAATACCGTTTGAAGCCTTGATTTGGGGTTTTAAAGAAAATTATAGTTTTGGGGAGAGGCTAGAAGGTGTTAGGAGGAGGAAGACCTTTTTGGAGTTATCACCCTTGTAGTTTTATAGATTGTAAATATCACATTGAGGATTAACTTTTGTAGATGCCATATGGATTTCTAAGAATAGAATTTAAGGTTTAAGGCAATTTTTTTGTTGTGCTTACTTGGAAAATGTCCCAAGTTTATTTGGTTCCACCAAATCGATGTTAAGTGATATTAGAGCGTGGTTACATAATTTAGAGTTAGGTTGTAAGGTGAAGGACTTGTAGAATGCCGATAAAGAGGAAAATAGTCAAGAAGGAGATAATATGTCGCCGAGAAGAGCCACCGAAGTGGGCACAACTAACACAACTAATGCATCGATCATGTGAGCGCTAGAGCGAGTGATTACAAAGGTAAGAGGTGTGAGAACAAGACTAAAAGTTGTTGAGGAAGATAGGTGAAGAGGATTCATGGCACTGGATGCACAAAGTGATGATGAAGGTGAAGCAGTAAGGAGGAATGCACACAATGCGAGAAGTTGTCGAGGATGTGTAAAGAAGGTGAAGCCATAGGCACGAAAGCGAAGAACGATTTCTACAAACAATTTACAAAATGGGTTTGTGAACCGAGAATGGATACTCCATCATTTTTCTAGAAGGTTGGACCAAGAAGAATTTATAGATTGCTTGAAAAGTATGGAGGAATACTTTGAGTTTGAAGAAATTTCCAACCCATAGCGCGTTAGAGTAGTGCAAACCAAGTTGAAGGAACATGCGGCGTTGTGGTTAAACGATGTAAAAATGAGATACAAAGAACATGAAAGGATAAGATAGTGTGATGGGATCACATGGACAAAATTTTGCGCGATATATCAATGGTTTGAGATTCAGAATTCAAGAAGAACTTATCCTATTTCACGTTCAAAAATTGGAAGAAGCTTATTAACTAGCCTTAAAGGTGGAAGGAAATTGGCACATAAAAGTCGAGTGTAGCCAAAAAGGAACTCACAATGTATGCGGTATAGGAGGAAGTGACCGAGGATATAATAGAGGCTGCAAGAAGACGAGTGCGGTAGTGTGCATATACCATCCCAAAATAGTGTACAAAGTAATGAAGCAGCATCATTGTACTCATACTTTAATCATATTATAACTATCAATCCATGGCAATGTCCATGGTTGCTTGCGATAAAGGGAACAATCGAATAGCTCTTAGTACTTATCTAACAACGAAATTAATTGAATACTATACTAGTTGCTAATGAGGAAATGAAATGAATCAACATAAAAAGGCTTATTAAAAATATAACAAAATGAACTAAAGATAATGCAATGTTGGAAATTTAAATGAATGCTAAACAATAGAAAGGAATAACAATAAATTCTCCCTTCTCGTTGGGGAGGAGTGGCCCTTGCTCCTTCCCTTCGATCAGGTTCAACGTTACAAGTTACACAATAAAGCTTTACCCTGAATCTGTAATTTTATTGAAAGAACTTGCTTTTACAATAATCAACTAACTGAACCAAACTTTGAATCGTCATACATTAGCTCTTTTATACTAGAGTAATCCTAGTCCCTCTAGGAGAGAACTAGTTTATTTGCAATTAATAATATCTACTTAACTGGATGCTAACTAAAACAATGACTAACTATCCTAAGAATTATAGTTGTGGAAGGAGTAATCTATGCAATGTTTGATTTGAACTGATCTTGTTAACTGTAGGTGAAGTTCGTAATTGACTCCTTTGAGAGAGTCAATCATGTGTTAGGAAGATACTGTAGATCCTGGATTGATTCTAGAGAATTGTGGTGATCATAAATCCATAAGTGTTTGTTTGCATCACGTTTTTAGAAAAATGGAGTTAAACTGGGAGTGACTAGGCCTCATAATCCACATGAAGGTAGGTTGAGGTAATGGCACATGTTTCATGCTCATGTCATTGTGTTAACTGATGTGTTAGTTGTATCAACTATAGTTCAACCATCCAAGTTATTTATCTCCTTTGTGCAATTCCCTTCCTCCAAGGAAGTCTAAATTAATGAACTGGATGAGTCTTGCGCTAATGCAAAGGTGAGTCATGCGCTATAAGGTGAGTCTTGCGCTAATGCACCAACGAGTCCTGCACTAGTCTGCAATTAACTCTGTGATGAATCAACATATGCTTTTCCAAATATCTTGTTAATACTCATAAAAGGATTCATTTAAGCCATATTTGAAGAAGTAATAACAAGATAAAAATAATAAGAATATGCACAACATTTCCTTCCAAAACATAGTAAAGTATTAACTATAAAAGCATCAAAATTATACATCGTGCAAAATGATACCAAAATAACACAGGTTTTACATGGGATAAACATGACAAAAAAATGGGTTCATCACCCCCACACTTAATATTTAGTAGGTCCTCTTGCTACCTATTCAATTGTTCAACTATCCTTGAACAATTATACTCATTGGAAAAGGTTTCCATGTTTCATCAATTCAAGTATTACAAAACCCAAAGAAATCAGTAACTAACTTCCTCCAAGTGTTATAACTACCCTATGGTTGATCAACTGTGGAATTCCATCGTGGTACTAGTGCAATGACTAATGGAGGCCTATACCTCATCCCAATCCATTTTCCTACATTTTAGAATGATTTTGCAGAGGTCCTTGGCCCTTTTAGTGACCAACGAAGGTTAGTAGGTGAAATCACCTCCTTCTTGTAATGCTCTGCAAGTAGCTCATACCTTACTTGACATGAAAGGAAATTGACATTGAACATTGGGAGTACTTGCTCCTGAAATTTCTCACACAAGTTCTCAGAATATCTTTGTACTTCGGTCCACCAACCAACCGTAAAAAGTATACTTGAGACCAAAATTTGTTGAAGAACCAAATGGGGTAGGAAGATCATGCCTCATCAAGAGGCCTATATTAGATTCTTCTTGAAAAAATGTTCCCCTTTGTTCCCTCCATTCGGACTGGTTCCTTATAGTAGATATAAATGCCCTCAATTGCACTTCACCCACATAGAAATTTATGGGGATCTCAATCTGCTCAGGAAGAAGAAATTTGTGAACATAAAATTCACAGAGGAGATTCTTTTCAACATCACTTCCTGATGCATAAACACCAAAAAATTACTTTGCCATCATCAAACTCTATATCTTGCATAACACGGGCTCTAGAGATCTTCCATTTTAAAATTGTTCCTTCAGAATAGTGCATAAAAATTAGATGGAGGCCTACATGAAAGAACCTGATCATACAACCGACAAATAGTAAGAACATTCTCTTTGAGAAAAATTTTCTCCTCCTTCAAGGTATTATTCTCATCAAAAATTACCCTGAGCTTATAACATTCCTCCATCCATTTAACCATACCTTTCAAGACAATAATCTAGGAAACATGAAATTTGTCGAGTTGTTTTCTCTTTAGTGACCATAGGCTCTGTTTCCTACCTATTTTCTTGCAAAACTGCAAGGGATGCGTTGAGCTCATCTGTCTTGGTCTGAAGGGAGTGAATTTGTTGTTATTTTTCTTCCAGGGATTGTTGGAGTTGAAGAGTTGCCTCTTTTTGCTGCTCTACAACTTGATGTAATTGTTGGATCTTCTGGTTTTTCTTAGCTTCCATCTAGGAGAAAATGGACTCCTTAGCTTCAAGAAGGCTTTGAGATATGTAATTCTCTCTGAGCTAGATGTAGTTCAAATTGGACCTTGGACAAAGATAACACTTGTGGCAGAATTTTATCAGGATCTTGAGGAGAACTAGGTTCTCCTTCCATCATTGGTGCTTTACCTTTGTCTAGGACAGAAGTTTGAGTGGAAGTGGTAGGGGTTTGATCACATTATTTTTCTTCAACAAGAACAAGGGTGACATAGATTGATGAGGAGACATAGGTGGTGTCTTGAGTAGGGTCTGCATAATGGCCGTTGCTTCCTTATTCTTCTGAGAAAGAACAATTTCAGTTGGAGTATCATTGAGGGCTTGAGCATGCCTAGAGGTTCTAGGGTGTTTCTTAGGTCACTTAGAAGTGGAGGGATCTCACTCTAGGACTAATTTAGACTCTAGGGAAACTTCTTCTGAAATTTCAACCATTTCTTAGGGTCATGCCTCTTTCTAACAAACTAATGTTTGCAAATTAAATGTATTAGGCCCTGGAATTTTAGGTAGGATGTACCCCAATGGAATTTCTCGATGGCTGAGGAAACAAAATCATACAAAAATAAGGCAAATTTATTTTGTGTTGGGGTTTAATTTGGCCATGGCGAAGGTGTATTAAAATTCTCAACACATGTCCAAAATGATCTCATATTGTCCTTCACAGGTGAAATATTTGATTACCCATTTAGCAATTTTACCCAAGGCTAGGTAGAGTATTCCTTTTTATACCTTTGGCTTTCCCCTTATTGTCCACTACCAATTCTAATTTTTCCTTTTTTTCCAACTGAAAACTTTTAATAATTTCATAATACAATTTCTATTATTGATTGATAGACCTTCCTCTGGTATTCTGAAAGATGACTAATTACTGATGTGAATGAATGGAATTTTCTTACCTTGTACAATAGAGCACCCTTCCTCCATGTTTTTAGTGAATTCTATGTCATTTTGTGTTGAATTCCTCATATGCAAGCAAAAATCAAGCCACCCACCTTTTGAAAGATTTCTACCGACTTTGCATCGGCTAACAGTTCTATTGAATTGGTTGGTTCATGCCTTAGTCTAGGCCCCATGACTTGTTTAGAGCAAGTAAGCTGAAAATAAAGGGCAAAAGACTAGAAAGATAAAATGTTTATAGAGATAGGAATAGGCACAAGAATGAAATGAAGTATTAGCGCATGAGAGTGTAATGGTAGAATTTGGAAAGTGATAGGGGGATGAATTGGTTATAAATAAAACAACACGAATTGGGAAAGGTTTTACAAATCCTAAGGTGATAATGATAGTTATTGGGTACATGTGGTGATTATTATGGAGGTGGATGGTGAATTTTTTGGGGATATGTGAAGCATGGAAATGTATTGGAAATGGAGAAGGTAATCAATTTGCATGAGTACCATAATGAACATTTCATAAATTAAACTTTTCAACATTTAAGAGGGAATATCGCGCATACCTCATTAAATTTTCTTGTCACATCATTGGCCACCATTTCCATGTTGATTTGATCCTCCATCCACATGTTGTCCTTCATTTATTACTTTCCTTGATTTAGGGGTGGTGACCGCCATTGTTGGTTTTAGCCACTTGAATTTATTATTTTTTTTTTTTTTCAAAAATTTTTTTAGAGACAGTGGCCGCCATTGCTGGTTTTCAACCAATGCCTCAGAGGATGATGACCTCCATTTCTAGTTTTCAATCATCTCCTCTTTATTTTTGGTGAAAAATAGATCAGTTCTGAGTTGAATTGGACAAAGAAACTTTTTCCAAACAATTCAGAGTTGAATCTTCTTGAAGCACCTTTTGAAATTCTTCTTTGGATGTTGGTTTATGGTACAACCTCAATCTATGTCCATTAACCAACATCACTTTCTTCTCACCATCAATTGGAATCAGTTGAACTGTCCCATTGTTGAATACCTCTTCAATTTGATATGGGCCCATCCATCTTGTTTGTGCTTTCCCTTGAAATCCTTATATTTTGAATCAAATAACAGATCCTAATCTCTTTTTAGAACTTTCTTGGCTTAATGTGCTTGTCATGCCATACCTTACTCTCTGATGTTGGATGATATATGTTTGATGTAGTGCTTGAAGTATCATCTCATCCAACTCATTTAATTGAACAATCCTTTCTTTTGTGCATGAAAATTCAATTCCTACCTCAGTAGTTGTTCTCAAGGTTTGAATTTCAAATTCTATGGGAAGAATGAGCTTCTTCCCATAAACCAACTCATAGGAGTAAATCATGTGGTTGTTTTCCAAGTAGTATTATAGGCCCAACTGCTTCAGAAGTTTTTGAACCCAATTTTTCCTTGAGATATCCACTATTTTTGTTAGGATATTCTCCAACTCTCTATTAGTAACCTCCACTTGACCATTGGATTGTGGATGGTATGGTGATGACTTCTTGTGCTTTAGTTGGTATGTTTCCATAAAGGAACTGATTACACCTGACATGAACTGTGGTCCTTGATCTAAAACAATGGATCTTGGTGCTCCAAATCTCTGGAAGATATGCTCATATAAGAAATCTATGTAACTTTTTCATCTCTGGCATATTGTAGTGCTTGCACCTCAGCCCATTTGGTGACATAGTTATGTACAAACTAGAATGTATTCCTTCCCTTGAGAGGTTGGGTCAATTGGTCCAATGAAATCCAATCCCCACTTCTCAAATGGTTCCAAGACAACTTGAGGTTGGAGTGGCATTTCAAATGTAAATGTTGGTTTCCCCATCCTTTGGCATTGATCACATCTCCACACATACTTTTGACATCCTTGAACAAGGAAGGCCAATAGTAACCAACTCCTAAAACTTTGTGAATGGTCCTTTGAACTGAATAATGCCCTCTGATGGTTCATCATGACATGCCCTAAGTATGTCAAATACTTCATCTTCAACTACACACCTACGTAAAACATGGTCAAGTCCACATTTAAAAAGAATTCCATTTAACCATGTATACATCACACTTTGTTTAATCAATTTTTTTTTTCTTTTGTGTGAAAAAGGTTGGGAACTTCCCTGTAGCCAAGTAATTAGCCATATCTGCAAACCAAGGAGAAGTAGTAGAAACTGCAAACAAATGTTCATCAAGGAAAATCATCATTGACTTGATCTTCTTCTTCGAAGTGGTAAGTCTTGAAAGAAAATCAGCTACCACATTTGATTTCCTGTTTGTCAATGATTTTAATGTTAAATTCCTGAGTAATAACAACCACCTTACAATCCTACCATGCACTAAAGGTTTGTTCATTAGATACTTAATAACAGAGTGGTTAGTGTGAACAATCACTTCATAGCTTGTGATATAATGGTGAAACTTGTTGATTTACATATACAAATTGCAAGAAATTCCTTCTCCGTTGTGGTGTAGTTCCTTTCAAGCAGGGGAGATATTTTACGATATAATAAATACATGCATAGGCTCTCCTTCCTCTTGTTGTCCAAGAACAACCCCTATTGCTTTGTTGGAAGCATATGTTTGTATATGGAAGGGAAGCTTCCAATTTGGGCCTCTCAACATTGGTGTGTTTATCAATTTTTCTTTGATAGCTTTAAAAGCTTGTTGGCATGCTTTTATCCATTTAAATTAGAATCTTTAGTTAGAGAGCAAACAATGGAGAAGTTATTTTGCTAAAGTCTGAAATAAACCTTCTATAGTAACAACATGGCCAAGAAAACTTCTTACATCTGTTTGGTTTGTAGGAGATGGGAGCTTTACAATGATACTGACCTTGTTAGGGTCCACCTTGATTCCTTCATCTGAAACGTGATGGCCTAAAACTATCCCTTGTTCCATCATAAATAAACATTTTTCATGGTTTAAGGATAATTGGTGTTTTTCACACCTAGAAAGGACTTTTCTAGATTGTCAATTGCCTCTTGGAATGTTGCTCCATAAATAATGAAATCATCCATGTAAATCTCTACACAATCATGGGTGAGATAAAAAATATTTCCAACATGGCTCTTTGAAAAGTGGTAGGAGCATTACATAAACCAAAAGGTAACACCCTGTAAGAAAATGTTCCCCATGGGCATGTAAAAGTGGTTTTGTCTTGGTCCTCAGGTGCTATTGTTATTTGATTATACCCGTTGAACCCATCAAGGAATGAAAAATACCTTTTTGAATAGATTGTCTAAGACTTGATCAATAAAAGGTAATGGAAAATAATCCCGATGAGTTTCCTTGTTTAACTCTCTATAATCCACACAAATCTCCATTTCCCATTCTTTTTAGGAACTATAACTAATGGAGAAACCCACTGGCTATTTGAGATTGGATAAATGAATCCCACCCTGAGAAGTTTTTCAATCTCAGTTTTACAATGTCTCTTAAGGCAAGGTTTATCCTTCTTTGGGGTTGTCTGACTGGTTGGGCATCAAGTGGTGTAGATATGGTGTGTACAAATACTAGGATGAATACCCTTCATATCGCTATATTCCCAAGAAAAAGCTTGAGGATGAGAGCATAAGATTTTAAATAGGGTATTCTCTTCTGACTAGTCAACCAACTATTGACTATCAATGTCTTCCTAGGAAAATAGGTAGTTGTTTGGTACCTGGATGAAGAGAATCTACAACAGGATACTCTCTCAATAATGCATTCAATGGACACATGTGGGGAAGTAATATGTGAACAACAGTGATGTTTTGAAAGATGGACTTGGTTAGATCTATATTTTGTGTAAAAGGAAGATGATAGGCTGGTTGTTTTCATCCATAAAGTCATCTCTTGTTTCAATTAGTTGTAGCACAGGACTAGAAATAGTTCTGGTGTAGGACTCAAAGCATGACTTATACTTTTTTTGAGTGAAGGAATCATGGTCACCATCTTGGATTTGGTCTGAGTGTTCTTTAATTATGACCATGGCCAAAGAAGAGATGATGTCCTCTGAATCATTGAATTTTCCTTACACCACTATTTATTGTCTATAGAAAAAGGTTTTGTAAAAAGGTAAATTGATAAATTTTTGGAATCATGTCCATTTGTAATCACCATATTCCCTATTCTGCAATCAATGAGGGTGGTAAGTAGTGGCTAACCAAGGGCATCCTAGGATTAAAGGGTATCCAATCTTCCTATTCTTCATTTTTATGATCATGAAGTCTACCAAATAATCCCATGATTCGATGGTGATGGTGACATCTTCTATAATTCCCTTTGGCTTGTTTATAAATGATCTTACCATTTGTAAAACTATGGAGGTTGACTATGGTTCAGAAGTGATAGTGTGGACAAGGTATCTGTGGTCATCACATTGATGGCTGCTCCTAGATCAACGAGGACATTTGGTATTTGGACATATCCTATGTGAACTATCACAATAGGACTTCCAGGGTCTCCATATTTAGGAGGGGGCATATTCCCTTCTAGTATAATAGCAAGTTTCCCATCAACATGGATGGTTTTAGGTTGATTCTTTCTTCTTCCTAGAGTTTTAAAACAAATCTCTTTGATGGTTTTGTTTAACTCAAGGATTTCCTTAAGAGCTTGTAACAGGGAATGCCAATACTCAATTTCCTAATCCTGAATCAATTATGACTTTGGTTGTTCAGGAACTATAGTGTTGTGTTTTTCCAAGAGTCTGGATGGAAAAGGAATATCAACACTTGGTTGAGGTGTTTCTTCAACATCAGGACAGGATTGGGCTGCGTTTCTTCTAGATTTTTGTATCTTTAAGGATTTCTTCTATGATAGGGGATGAAGGTTTTGAGGTAACCTTCCTAACGCAACAAGATATTCTACAATCCATAGAGTTTACTATGGGACTTTTATCTGATTCCATAGTGTAGGTTGGGTTACCTGCCTCACATTTTTGGGGTTTGCCATAGTTTGTGTTAGTATCTGTGGCTGGGTAGGTTGTTCGGATGGGGTAGCATTTAAAGGTCCAATCAACAAAGCTTGTTGACCTTGGGGTATTATTTGATTATAATATTTTTCCTGGATCCTTGAGGTACATTCCATTATTGTTGGTGTTGAGGATTAAATTGTTGAAATGGTGGAATGTTTGGATGTGGAGCCCAAGGTTGTTGATAGTAACTTGGTGGTGCATTCCATTATGGGCTCCACTCTGTGGGACTTGTTGAGTCCAAGGTTGGGGTATGGCCATGGTGCATTCCATTGATTTGGGACCCATTGTGATTTTGGCATGTAGGACTGATTTTGATTAGATTGGAAATTCCTCCTTGCCTCTGAGCCATATAATTTAACTCAACTTTGTCTTGTGTGTTTTTTTTAGATGGTTCTTTAGCAAGGGAAGAAATCCACATTGGTTTGTGACATGCTTTAATTCACAGAGAAGACAAATGTTTGTCTTATCTAAGGGGTAGTCCTTAAGCCCATGTTTGTTCCTACATCTTGGGCAATAGATGAACAAAGGCTATGTATTCCTGGCTTTCTCCCTATCCATAGTGGTATTGAGTTGAACTAAGAGGTTTGTTCTCAAATTTGCAATTTCTTCCCTTAGTTTGGATATATCACCACTGGCCATTTTTCCTTTTGTCTATGAAAGTTGGGGTGAGTTCGGAGTAATTCCTATAGAGGTCAATGATTTCTATAAATTCTAGTTTGTTCATGTCTCCCTTTCCCATAAGATTGAAGGCCTCTTATGTGTCTTCATCCAATCCTTTGAGGAATAAGGTTTTGAGTAGATTAATATCCATACCAGTACCACACCTCCTGTGAAGGAAGAGGAACCGATCAAGATAATCTTCCACACTCTCATCCTCCTTTTGTTGAATTCTAAAAAGTTCTTCCTTCCTATCCGGACTCTACAGTAGTCTTGGTATTTGTCCAAGAAAATTGTCTCCATCTCCTCCCAACTATGGATGGAGTTAGGGGTTAAGCCCATAAACCATCTCATAGTTGTGTATTTTAACGTGGAGGGAAATAACTTGAGTTTCTAGGAATCAGAAGTGTAATCATAGGTTTGGCACAACACTTTGAATTCAAAAAGAAACTGGTTAGGATATTCTGAGACTAACCCCAAAAGTTGGTAAAATTGAAGGGGATATGTTTTTCATAGGATCCTGATCATTAGGATCCAATTGATGGGGTAGGTAAACATTCTTCCAACTGGAGGGTTTCCATTTTCTGCACCATTGGGGTTATCTACTTCATCAACCATCCTTCCTTGGTCAACAAGTTGTTCCACATGAGGCTGGTTTTGAGGGGGTTTTGAAAATTTAATCTAATGAATCTACCTCTATGGTCTCTAGGTCTAAACATAAAATCCTATCATACTAAGGATAATTTCCTAACTATCAATGCTTAACTTGATTGTTTGTGTTCCACATACTCAAAAGCATAGAGGATTCTTGTTATCACTACAAGGTCTTCTTACTTCAAAAAAAGAGTTATGGAAATAAAATTTCTAAATGGAAACTTACTAGGACAAACCAGGCAACACTTCTAGCTAGCACCTTAACCTTTGATAACACCTTGAATTCCTCAAAACGGTGCCAAAAAGTGATGAGCATTCATTGTACTCGCACTTTAATTATATTATATATATCAATCTAAGGCAGTGTCCATGGTTTTTTTAACAAAGGGAACAATCAGAATCATTCTCAATACTTATCTAACAACAAAATTAATTGAATACTATACTAGTTGCAATGAGGAAATGAAATGAATCAAAAACAAAGACTTATTAAAGACAAATGAAATGAACTAAAATAATGCAATGTTGGAAATTTAAAGGAATGCTAAACAACATAAAGGAAATAACAATAAATTATCCCTTCTCATTGGGGAGGAGTGGCCCTTGCTCCTTCCCTTCGATCGGGTTCAATGTTACAAGTTACACAATAAATTTTACCCTGAATCTATAATTTTATTGAAAGAACTGCTTTTACAATAATCAACTGATTAAACCAAACTTTAAATCATCATACATTAGCTCTTTTATACTAGATCATTCCTAGTCCCTCTAGGAGAGAACTAGTTTATTTGTAATTAATAATATCTACTTAACTAGACGCGACTAAAATAATGACTAATATCCTAAGAATTACAGTTGTGGAAGGAGTAATCTATACAGTGTTTGATTTGAACTGATCTTGTTAACTATAGATGAAGTCCATAATTGAATCCTTTGAGAGATTCAATTGGTGTTGGAAGATACTGTAGATCTGGATTGATTCCTAGAGAATCGTGGTGATCATAAATCCATAAGTGTTTATTTGCATCACATTTCTAGGAAACTAGAGTTAAACTGGGAGTGACTGGGCCTCATAATCCACATGAAGGTAGGTTGAGGTAATGACACACATTTCATGCTCATGTCATTGTGTTAATTGATGTGCCAGCTATATCAACTCGTAGTTCAACCATCCGAGCTATTTATCTCCTTTGTGCAAGTCCCTTCCTCCAAGGAAGTATGAATTAATGAACTGGACAAGTCATGCTCTCCTCAACGAGTCCTGCGCTAATGCAAAGGTGAGTCCTACATGCTATAAGGTGAGTCCTGCACTAAGTGCACCAATGAGTCTTGCACTAGTCTACAATTAACTCCTGTGATGAATCAACATATGATTTTCCAAATATCTTGTTAATACTCATAAAAGGATTCATTTAAGCCATATTTGAAGAAGCAATAACAAGATAAAATAAACAATAATATGCACAACATTTCCTTCCAAAACATAGTAAAGTATTAACTATAGAAGGTGAACTTGCACAAAGAAAGAACTTGTTTAGGACCATTTGCAAGTTTGGGGGAAAATGTTGTAAGGTAATTGTTGATAGTGGGAGCACAAATAATATTGTTTCTTGCAAAATGGTGGAGAATTTAGGGATGAAGAAGATTGCACATCCCAACCCCTACAAGTGTCATGGTTATAAAAAGGGCACCAGGTCTTGGTAAATGAGAAAATCCTTGTGAAATTCTAGATTGGAAATTATTGTGACGAAGTGTTGTGTGATGTGATACCAATGGATGTTTGTCATCTACATTCCAAAGGCCTTGACAATATGACAGAAGGCTACCCATGATGTGCACGCAAATAGTATTTTTATTGAAAAGGATGTAATGTCCCCCGATTAGAGCGGTTGGCCTAACGACCATATTTTAGTCTTAGCCTTGGTCATTCCCGAGGGCTAATGACTTTGGAGGTTATTGGGGATGGTTGTCGATTTCCTACTATGTTTTTGTTATATTTTGGGCGTTGGGAGGGTCTAATGGGCCCTTTGTGTTCTATTTTGTTGTTGGGATCACTTAAGTGGACACTTTTGGCATTTAATGTTATGTTTCTTTGTTGGGGCCACTTATAGTCCCTTTTGACGACTTGGGGGGATATGTATTGCATTAAATGTTATATTTCTTCATTGGGGCTCATAAAAAGCTATATAGGGAGGTGGAGGGTAGAGTTGGAAATCATTCTTGCATACATATTTTCTTTGGTGATACTTGATTGTGAGCAATGTTGTTTGCTTTATGCCTTGTGGAGTGAATCCCACAAGATCCCTAGCTTCAGTGGTGAGAGATCCACTCCTAGCTAGAAGGGCACTCTTCGGTGGTGAAAGATCCACCCTAGTTTGCTTAAGCTCTTGCACCTTTTCGGATCGATTTGTAGTTATCTTCAAGCGGGGTTTTCAAGGTAGTTTGGGAAAATCACGATAACTTTTTGGGTTTTTCTCCGTTTGAAGTGAAATTCGTTATGGCAGCTAAGGAGAGGTTCTTTGACGAAACGACAGGGTTTGTTGAGCGTTTCAGCCATTCCTAAGCAAAAACAATCTGGTTGGAGAATTGCAGGCCCTAAAATTTAGGGTTTCGGGTGGAATTTTCCAGATCTGAAGGTTGGCCTGTTTTTCTCTTATTTTTCATAAGTTATTTCCAGAATTTCAGCTTTTTATGTTTTGTATTCGAAAAGATATGAATTTTCCGGAATTCTATCATTTTCAGAGCTTATAAAAAATTCCTGGCAGTTTCCTATGTTATAAAAAAATACAAAAACAGTTTATTATTGTTAGTTATTACTTTTTCCAGCTTCCGGTGAAATTTGAAGTGTTTTGGGCAAGTATTTTTCAAGATATCATATTTTTATTGTTCGCTGCCCTATTTCTGCAAAAATTAGAAAAAAATCAGATTTAGTATTTGCTGCAAATTTATGTATTTTGTCAATTTTTTTAAAAGATCCCAACAAGGGATATTTCAAAGGATGGGCACAAGTTTAACTTGTCACTATTAAAGGATGAGGAGAAAGGAGAAGTGCACAATAGAGTTTACATAAGGGTTTTGATTGTATCAGGTAAGGAATTTTACAAAAAAATGAGGTAGATAAGACATGTTACGCGTTGGTACCTAATAAAACGCATAAAGGTTGACCTTGAAAGGAAATGAGTTCTGTAGAAGTGCACAAGGTATTAGAAGAGTTCTAGAAATTTTGATGGAAGAATTCTGGGGGAATACCATGATGCATAATATCGGTCATCGAGATAGACTTGATACGAAGCTAGTTTTCCAAACAAGGCACCATATAGAATGACCCCAAAAGAAAATGAAGAAGTGCACAAACAAGTGCAATAATTGCTTGACAAAGGACTAGTGCACAAAATTTTGAGCCCATGTGTAGTGCCCACAGTGCTAGCACCAAAGAAAGGAGGAGAATGACACATGTGTGTTGATTCCAGAGCCATCAATAAGATTACCATTAAGTATAGGTTTCCATTACCCAGGATGGATGATATGATGGATTGCCTCAATGGTGCATGGTATTTTTCCAAGATTGATCTAAAGAGTGGTTATCACCAGATCCGTATTAGGGAAGGAGATGAGTAGAAGACGCTTTCAAAATAAAGATAGGCTTATATGAGTGGTTAGTCATGTCATTTGGGTTAACCAATGCCCCAAATACTTTCATGAGATTGATGAATGAGGTGTTGAATCTATTTTTGGGAAAATTTATGATAATATATTTGGATGATATATTGGTGTTTAGTAAGACCAAGGAAGAGCACATTGAACACCCACGTCAAGTAATGAAGTGCTTGCAAGAAGAAGAAGAATTGTTGGTGAATATAAAGAAGTGTAGCTTTATGTGCGAAGAGTTAGTATACTTGGGTTTTGTAATATCCCAGGAAGGATTACGAATGGACCCAGAAAAGGTGTGTGCAATTATAGAGTGGTCCTCACCAAGAAATGTGACAAAGGCATGAATCTTTCATGGTTTAACAAGCTTATATAGGAAGTTCATTAGGAACCCATTTGGAATATGCACAACGATCATGAAGATGATGAAAAGAGAGTGCAAGGAGTTTGTGTGGATGAGAGAAGTATAGTGCAAATTCTAGGAATTGAAGTAGAAGATTACATCACAACCAATGTTAGCGTTGTCAAGTTTTGAGAAGGTATTTTAAGTGAATTGTGATGCGAGTGGAACAAATATTGGCGTTATATTAAGACAAGAAGGGAGTGATGCAAAAAGGAAATACTCGACCTATGATTAGGATTTCTATGTAATAATATAGGCGTTGAAGATATAGAGGAATTATTTTTTTCCAAACGAGTTTGTCTTGTACAATGACCATCAAGCGCTACAATTTGTCAATAGTCAAGAAAAAATAAACCAAAGGCATATAAAGAGGGTAGAGTTCCTGAATTTTTTTTCTTTTGTATTGAAGTACCACTGTGAAAAATCCAACAAGGGCGCATATATGTTAAGTCGAAAGTATTTCATTGACCAAAATGTGCAATGAAGTCGTGGAATTTGAGACCATGGAGTTAAATGTGCAAGACAAATATTTCAAGGAAGCATGAGAGGCATATTGGGAACCAATATGCATGGATAAGATGCATTAGTTATACTATTTTATCCAAGAGGGAATGATGTTTTGAGGAGTAGATTTATGTACACCACAAGGGTCAATGCATGAGAATATGATTAGAGAAAAACATAATGGAGGATTAAGAGGTCACTTTAGGAATGAATTTTTTTAGCACAACTAAAACAATGATACTATTGGCCGAAGATGAGCATAGATGTGCACAATTATGTACAAAGATGCAATGTTTGTCAATTGGCCAAAGGGGAAAAAAATACGGGGTTGTGTAAGCCTTTACCTATACCCAAAAGGCCATGGGAAGACATTAACATGTATTTTGTGCTAGGATTGCCGAGGACACAAAGAGGGAATGACTCCATATTTGTGGTAGTCGATAGATTTTCAAAGATGACGCATTTTATTACATGCAAGAAGACAAGTGATGTGAATTGCGTATCTATTTTTCAAGGAAGTAGTGCGGTTGCATGGGTTACTAATGAGCATAGTGTCAAATAAGGATACCAAGTTCCTAGGACATTTCTGGAGGACTTTATGGAAGAATTTGGGAACAAGGTTAACTTATAGTTCAACTTACCATCCACATACCGATGGGCATACGAAAGTGGTGAACAAAAGCATAGGCGAGGTTTTGCACAACTTGATAGGAGATAAGCCGGGCGGTCGGATAGAATATTAGCACAAGCTGACTTTACCTACAATAATCCGATTAATGAGAGCACAAAGAGAACCCCATTTAAAAAATTTTATGGGAAAATTCCAAGGGGAGTTGTAGAGTTACGCGAGGTAATGAATAATCAAAGTGTGAAGGAAGAGAAGTATGCATAGTACATGCACCAATTACATGATAAAGTGCGTGAGAAATTGGCAAAGAGTAATCAAGGTTATAAAGAGAGCGATTATAAAGGACACATAGCCAAGGAATTAGATGAAGGAGATAAAGTAATGGCACATTTGCGAGAAGGAGAGGTTTCCTAAGGGAACCTATAATAAGTTGAAGCTAAAGAAAATTGGGCCATGTAAGATAGTGCAAAAGATTGGGCCAAATGCGTATAAGTTAGAGTTGCTTGAGGGATTAGACATCTCTCTAATCTTCAATGTTTCATATTTATATGAGTTCCATGAAGGGAAAATAGTGTATATAGAGCTACAAGACAACACATAAAAGAGTTAGATGAAGATGTGCTAGAAGATGAAGAAACTTTAGACTGGAGGAGGCATCTACTGGAGAAAAGGGCTAAAGAAATTGAGGCCATACTAGACTCAAGGGTAGTAAGGAAGACGCATAATAAAGAATACAAAGAGTATTTAGTAAAATGGAAGGAATGTGCATAAGAAGATTCAACATGGATAAGTGTGAAGGAGCTTGGTTGGCTAGGCCATACTACGAACCCGAATCGTGAGACAAATTTTGTTTTACTTGAGGTGTTTGAGTAGGAGCATTGCGAAAGAAATAGGTAATTGTATATTTTGGGAATTTTGGCTAAGTTAGGTGGCGTACACAAGATTTAAAATAGATCATCTAAGAAGAAAGGTGTGTCTTTAGTGCGTAAAATTTTTGAAGAAGGAAGGAATGCACATAAATTTGACAAGTTATAAAGGGAGAGAAATGTTGGAGCCGGGCGCATGATTTTAGATTAGACCCGATAAGGGCGCGTAAATATTTTAACGAGGAAAGAAGAGTTCACACAGATAAATATTTGAACGTAGAAGATGAAAAAGTGGTAGGTATATGAAGGATTCTAGTCCAGTTTTGACATGGAGTTCTAGGTGGAATTCTCTCAACTACCAAGCCAAAAGTAGTTGGTCGCCATTAATGCACAAAAGTTTAAATTTTGGTTTAAGCAATATTAAGAGAGGATTTCAAAAGGAATTTCAAAATCCTTATGGGCGGGAATATTTTTTATAAATATTTACCCGAATCCTTAATGGGGGGGTGTAGAGAAAACTAGAGTTTTGGGAGAGGCTAGAAGAAGCTAGGAGGAGGAAGACCTTTTTTAAGTTATCACCCTTGTAGTTCTATAGATTGTAAATCCCACCGAGGATTAACTTTTGTAGATCTGTATAGATTTCTAAGAATATAATCTAAGGTTTAAGGAAATTTTTTTATTGTCTTTACTCTGTAAATGTCCCAGAGTCGTTTCGATCGATCGATAGATGTCAATCACTCATTTTCCAACTAAATCACCTTCCATTCCAATGTATGTTTCCCACTTTAAGCCACTACAAGAATTGAAAAGTTTGGTCTCCTCTTCCATGGTTGATATTGTTGGTATTTTTACATTTGGATTCCTTGATGTTTGTAATTTAGAAAAATTAGGGTATAGAATTGGCTAGCTCACAAACAATTAATGTTGTAGTGTCGATGTCACACTTTAGGGTTCCCATTGTGATGTTAAAGGAAACCAAATATTTGAAATGTCCTCGGTGAAAACTTAATCATCCTTACAATTTAATAACATCAAAAGAACAACTACAACAAGATATCTATAGATCTATCAACATGATAATCATTTTTATTGACTATGACATAGAGGAGGCACGAAAGCTAAAATAATGGTTTATAGCTAAGGGCTTTGTTGTTCCTTCCTTGTCTTTATCTAGAAAATATGCTCTTTCCAAAACCGTGCCTCCTTAGATCAATATTGTTTCACTTCATTAGATAACTACCTTGGACTTAACTCGGTGTTTTGGTCAATTGCATCATTACAAAGCGTTTTCTTAGACAATTTCTATTACATGGCATAACCTTTTACGGTTTGTGAGAAAACCTATAAGAAAAATGAAATTTAACAAGAATACAACATTTAGTGATTTCCCAAATGTGTTGTTAACTTGAAAGAATGTGATTAAAAATATATGTTAAAGCTTGAGCTCTAATACCATAATCGATAATAGACATACGCCATTCTCTTCGATGATGTAGTGGTTTAAATCATAGGCATGCACACTAGGGACCTTTGTTTGTTGATTTCCGACCTAGATCATGTTTGTAGGTTTTATCACATGTCGCCTCTCACCGTTTTTGTTAACTTTGTTAGAAAATAAAGAAAATTGTAGGGACGAGGAAAGAATCAAAAGCTGTTGTCATGAAAGGTGGAAAATTTAGATTAGGTTTTTGAAAATGCACTTCTCATGATAAGTTTTTGCACAAATAAATAGAAGAACAAAGCTACATTATATTAATATGAGAATATTCCAAAATGATAAAATATTCATTCATATTTTTATAATGCTTATAAGATTTTAATAATATTTTCGAGAAGTTACGCGAGACCCGGGGAAGCTAGCGAGTTCAACCACCCAACTACCTATAGAATAACTTACCTCTTGGGTTCAACCACCCAACCCCTTAAACTTATATTTGATATTATATATATTTATATGGGTTGGTATTTTCCTCACAAGTCAAACTTAATGTGAAATTAGGTTAGAAGCACATTGGAATGAGAGGGGTAGGGGTGAATCGGTCCTTCAAAATTTTTAAATCATTTAAATTAGTATGTATTCATCATATCAAACATCCATTCAACATTTATTAACCATTGAATAACCATACACAAGAACAAGATGAAGAGAGAACACAATAACACCAAATTTAAGTGGGAAACCCTCAAGGGGAAGAAAACCCACTGAAACCTCTACTAATATTACTCATAAAAATGACTCATGTGAATATTACACATCACACAAGATTTATTTAGTGAGGCACCAACCCCATAAGGAGCACCAATCCCTAATTTAGTAGGGCACCAACCCTACAAGGAGCACCAACCCCTAATTTAGTGAGGCACCAACCTCATAAGATGAAAAAAACCAACTCAACCACCTAAAGATGAAGATCACTTCGATTTGTTGCTCCAACAACTAATGGTGATCACTAATTCAACTCCATGCACTCAAAACCCCTCTCAAACACACCTTCTTCTTCTTTGCTCAAAATATTCCTCTTCTTCAAGATGATTTCATACCTTCCCTAGCTCTCCATCACCTTCTCTCTCTCAACACAACATCAAAAACTCATTTCCCTCTCAACAAGGTCACAAGGACCTTCATCACATTCCTTAATAAGCCTCCTAGGTCGCACTTTTCATCCACTCTCACAACTTTTTTAGAATAAATTTTACCTCTTCAACTTAACCTAATAAGCAAGATGATAAAACTTACCAAACCTCGAAATGGCGGGGTTTAGAGGTACCGGTGGATGTTGATAAATGATGTTTGATTATTGCACTCCGTGTATCAAATGAATTAGCTATTGTCATGCAAATGACACTACAATCACAGACACTACACAAAATGTTTATTAGTAAAAATAGTAAGCAAGTTGTTTGGAAAAGGCCAGTCCCTAGAAGCCATGGGACTTCCTTGCAAGGATGTCAACTTCTTGTTTACACAATCAAGTGGTTTTGAAAACAAAACATGATATAATGGATGATAAATGTTCTGAAAAACTCAGATTTTATTACAAATATATAGTAGATAATGAAATATGAGATATGTAGACTATGACTCAAAAGTCGGAGTCTAAATCAATGTTAGAGTTTTCAGATGAAGGTGAATCTTCTTCTTCAATAGAATCAATGTCTTTAGGATAGTTTGAATTCTCATGGTCACTGAGGTCTTCTCTAAAGAAGTCAAATACGTACTCTGGCTCTTCCTTTTCGTATCGGAATCGGATTCAAAATCAGATTGTTACGAATCGGTCTGGTCTTTGGATTCGGCTCCGAGAGATTAATTATTCTAGTAGGGCTTCATGCGATATTTGAACCATGCCAAGTTGGCTCAAATGCATAAAAATTTGAAATAGGCCTCCCAAAACTTGTCCATGGCCCCACAAATCCTCTAAGTGAATTCAAAGATATTTTATAGCTGGTCTAAAGGGGATGAGTGAATTACACACAATTCCAAGTTTTGGAGAACGTCGCATTGTTCCCAGTGTAAGGGATGGCAGATAACATGTAGTGAATGGATGATAGTTATCTCATGTCATTGACCACGTTAAGCCACCTAAACAATCCATGCTTGACAATGTGTTAGCATTAATAAAAATATAATAGAAAAGATAGATAAAATTGGATAAATGTTGTAGGTAAAAGCAGAATGTGCAGGAATTGCAAGCAATTTTGGGGAGTTGTAAACAACCTAATAAAATTGTAATTTTTGATCAATACGGTTCGAGGCTATAAACTTTCAAAGGACTAAAGTGAGTTAATAAATCAAAACAAATGATTTGAATCAAAGAACATGATTTGCAGGATATGATTTAACCTTGAATGAGTGTGAAGGACAAGGCTTTAAGCTAACTGGTGATTTGTTGGTCTCCCACAAACTCTAAAGTGATTCCTTTGCTTGCTTAATGAATGTGGATGTTAATGTTGGACAATAATGTGTTGATGTTGATACAATATAACAGTGATGAACTTTGATAAGAGACTGAGGTTCGAAAATGTGAGAGAGATGATCCGTAAAGAGGCTGTAATTTGGGCTCAAATAATTGCTTGCGATTTAATAAATCGCCGATGATTCGGCCATTTGGAGTTTGTTTAGTAAATTGTTGAAACAATTTGCTAATTTGATTTTTCTTGTTCGTGTTTTCGAGGGATAGGATATGAGGTGGTTTTTGAAAATGTCGTGTTATCTCATGAGGTGTCAAGGAAGGGATTTTATTAGTTGGATATGTTCTAATTTAGCCTAAGTTTGTTTAGGATATGTATTAGGTTGTTTGATTAAGATATATCAAACATACAAATATATGATTGTTTGTGATAATATAATATTTTGATAAGATAATGGGGGATTTATAAAAATACCCATGATTGATGTGTCGAGGATGAGGAATTAGGGGTGATTTTAAATAATATTTAGAAAACTTACTTAGATGAATTAAAATATCATGGCATATAATATTTTATTTAATCGTATTGACATAATTAATCTAATGTGGTGATATATTGCAAATGGGGTAATTAAATGAGGATAGGTGAATGCAAATTTTTAGTGTCTACATTTTTCCCTTTTTGTCTGCAGGGCGTTAACACCGAAGCATTAGACAAAAATGATGAAAATTTGTATGGGTGATCCACAGGGAACACCAGTGTTTGTGTGTCATGTGTTTTGTAAAAATTTGCCCCAGCCTCAGGGGTTACCGAAACAAGATGTGCTACCGATGAGTCAAATGATAGGGGAACCAAAGGGTTCAAAACCTATAGACATATGATCCGTAAAAGTAGGCTAAAAATAGAATGGGAAAGCCAAATGATGGGGGCTAAAGGGCACACATCCCATAGACAAATGATGAGATCCGATGTAAATTTTGTTTGTTTGTTTTAATGTTTAAGGACTAGGGTCCATTAAAAATTGGACACTCTTGTGGAAAATTGTGATTGCCATGTTTTAGGGCAAAAATGGGCACACATGCCAATAAGGTATGATTTGCAAGTAATCCGAGGAAAATCACCGTCGATTTCCTCAATGTAAAAATTGGGCTATAAAAATCCAATTCATGGGCTCATTTCACCATACGGTGAAAATGATTTAACAGAGCGAGTCGGGCGAGGAAAACATGTTTTCGAGGGTAAAAGGCTAATTTTGGACGGAATGACGACTTTGAGCGAAGCAATGAAAGCCCACGATGGTAAATGTAAGTGATATATCCCTATTTGTGTTTTTTTTATGGGGTTTTTGAAGTTTTTCTTAGTTTTAGGTTAGTTTTACCATTTTGGGGGCCGTACGGATGCCCTAGGGAAAAATCACAGGGATCACCAATGATTCATGCAATCGCCAACAATTGAAGTGAATCCTGGTGATTCACCTGCTTTGTAGACAATTTGTTTTGTAGTTATTGTCATGATTTTTAAGAAATATTTTGGTCCTTTACATGGTGTTTGTAATTCCAATATTGACACTAGTGTTGAATGTAATTGATATTGACCAAATTGATGGTTTGCGACAACATTGATTTTAATATCCAAGCAACTTTGCGTAATTTTATTTTTGCTTTCGAATATAGAATTTTGTTTTTAGATAGCGATGTACCTATTGGAATTATTTGTTGTTTTAGATGTTGTTGGTATTTTTAGGTGATGATGTTGATGTTGATGTGGATGAATTTTTGATATGTTTTGGATGATTTTTATCATTTCATTTTTAATAATGATACTAATGTTGACTTGTTTTGTATTTTATAGGTGGATGCAAAGTTGACGATCCATGATCGTATACCACTGATTTTAGATGAGGTGAGGGATGATATGTCCGATGATGATTGGGAACATGTTGAAATTTATTGGTTTTGGCGATATGAGGTATTATCATCAATTACACAGATCTCAGAGTTTTATGTTGGCCTTATTAGAGTAGTGGAACCCTTCCACCAATACCTTCTGGTTTCCTACCGGTGAGATCACGATTACTTTGGAGGATGTTCACTACATCCGAGAGTACCTATCTGAGGAGAGGGTGTATATATCATCATTGAGGAGGAGAGGGATGGAGTGATGACTAGGTTTTATGGAGCAGATGCAATTGGATGTTAGATATGATTCAAGAGCATTTGCTTATAGAAAACTTTACTCAGTTGATACAGAGGGTCGTACTCGGATGACCATGATGATGATGGCCATCATTTGTTATGCTTTACCAGATTTAGGAGGTGGCCAATTTCCTTGGATGATGATAGGGGTTGTGGCCGAGATGATGGAACATCGTACTATTTTGAGTGGGGTCCTACCCTACTTGCACAGACATACAAAGAGCTATGGGCCTGGAAGGTCCACAAGAGATATGGTATTGATATTGGATTTTTACTATAGGCTTGGGCCTTCGAGCACATTGTAGTTTCTCGACCAGTTGGATTACCCTGGGGGATGGGTGATGGACACCCTAGTTTCATGAGATGAAGGGATGATCTTTGGCCCCCCTTGCTTTGAAGAGGAGGGAGGTTTAGGGTATTATATAGATATTTTATTTGGATTGTAAGTGGGAGATGTGGTATGGAGAGGTGTATCTATATTTTCCTGTTTGGATTGAGTTTTTGATCAGTTGGTTAGTTTACAACAACATATATGGGTGAAGGCTCGCCGACTAGGTGAACATGAGCTGCTTCATTTTAATTGCGTTAGGAGACAATTCGGATTTGTGCAGGGAGTGCCAGAGGATCCCGTGTAGTATAGACGGGAGGATGAAGACACAAAGACCCCTAGGGAAGTTGTGACAAAGCTCGAGGTTATTGTTGATCAGCAGGGGGCCATGGGTCCCAATGATGAGGGTCGATTTTTTACGATTGAAAATGTGGAGGATACCCCATAGTATACAAAGTATGGTGGACTTACACATTGAGGATATTTGATAGGGATTTGGTTAAAAAAGGGTTGTCTGAGAGAGTTAGACGAGTACGTGCTTAGGTAATGAGAGGAGTAGTGGAAAAGGAGGCGGCGGAGGGTGGAGAGGATGATAGTGAGGAGGAGGGTAACGATGATGTAGCGTAGTTATTATAGTAGAGGCAGTGAGAAGGACATAGTTGAGGGGAGAGAGATTTAGATAAGAGAGAGAGGGATGACCTCATTGGCATTCGAGACACATTGATTTCCGAGCGGAATAGTTTGATCATTGAAGCGATATGGGATTAGTGCACACTGGCTCATGCCATCGTAGATAAGGATTAGTACAAATGATAAAGATATGGGATGGGGAATGATTTAGGGATTCTTGGGCTTTCCATTTTTGGTGTAGAGTTAGCAGAGATGGCTCGAGAGCACAAACTAGTGGGCGAGACCTGGGGCTAGTGGAGTGAGGCCACATGTTAGTGGATAGAGGCCACTGTAGGGTGCGAGATAGTATCTAGAGCTCAATATGAGGAAGTATGGCGGAGCCTATTTATTATGTTTATATGATTACAGTATATTACCCCGACACCATTGTGTATGCTGACCACTTGACCACTAAGGTGACAGACGCTACTACTACTGCGGTGCAGTATGGGTCACCCATCTCGGAGACCTGAGCGAGTGGGTGATAGCGATGGGGGAGATAGAGGAGATGATGATGATGATGATGATATTGGTGCAAAAGCAACTAGAGGTGGAGGTGCTTTGAGTGAGGAGAGGGTAGTACAACTCCTCCTCGTTAGTCCCTTGGATATTTTTAGTTTACCGACTCATGATATGTATTTGATAGTAGATGTATGGCTCATGGAAGCCTATTTTTGTATGACATTGATATGATGTATTTTGATGACATGGCTCTTAGAAGCTTATTTTTGATATTGATGTATATGGATTTGATCGATATATATATATATATATATATATATATATATATGATGATGATGATGATCATGATGATGATGATGAGGTTTTATGATTTATATTGTTCATCTTTTATGTGTGGTTGATCTTAATGAATATGGTGATGTATGCTTTTAATTTGGATGTGTTAGTATTAGATGGATATATGTGATATGACCTTATGATGAAATTAAAAATGTAATCTCAAACATGGTTCAATAAAATAGGGTAAACATGAAATGATCGAACACTATCTATTTGCTACATACACGATGGGTTTTGAAATCTTGAAAACTCTTACAACATTTAAGATTTGTTAAATATGATCGTCGATGAGTAGTTATATAATAATTAATAAAATATGGGATTAAATAAGTGTTTCTCATTTAGGACAGGAAGGGGGTTTGAACATGTATATATTAATGAGGGGAAACATATTCTCCTTTTTCTACTGAGTCTAAAGAGAGATGACCCGACCGTTTTTGATTTTGAAAAAAATTGATCAATGCAAGAAGCTTGCTAGAATGAAAAATTTGATCAATGCGGGAAGCTTTCCAGGATGCTTTTGATATCGATGTATTTATTTTGAAGGCTGATCAATGCGGTAATACCTTTTTTATGAGCAACCATACTTAGAGTATGGTCTATGCTTTGGTAGTAATTTATCCTTGAGGATTAGTACTTTTTTAATTTTGATTTTTTTACCAATAGTCGTCCTTGAGGATCGGTTTATGATTTTGATGGATAGTTGTCCTTCAAAGAATCCGTCTACCATTTATTTTGGATTTTGATAAATGCATCCAAATAATTTACATATATTTTTAGTGAGGAAAATACCCAATAAATAGTTTCGAGGAGGAAAAAGGTGCATATATGATCTGATTCATACCCCATGTCATGCTCCTTAGTTGGTACAAGGTAGATGTGTGTAGTGATTCAAGGGGTTCTTTCTTTCCATAGAGAAAGATGCGATGAAAAAAATTGTGGTGCTCATCTTTAAGGTATTTTTAGGATATTGATGGATAACCACATACTTTCATATCACTACTGTGATATGATGGATGGTTTTGATGGAGTAATGAGATGTAACTATTGCCATGAAAATAAACCATTTCACAGTAGAAAAGAAACAAGTGCAAGGCATTCCGAGGTTCTTCTTCAGGTTCACCATCAAGAGAAGTGAGACAATATGCTCCTGACCCATATTTATGAGTAATGATGTATGTACCAATCAATTAGGGCAAAATTTCCACGTTTACTCCTTTCTAATTGAGTGAAATTTTGATTCTCTTTAAGCACAAGATCACCGAATTTAAATTCATGTTCTTGAAATGTTTGTTATAATATATTTTAATGTGTTATTGATAAACTTGATGATGTTCAAGGGCCATTAGACGCTTTTCATCTAATATTTCAAGTTGTGCTAATTGGTCTTGTCGATATTCTTCATCTGGGATGAAGTCCTTAAGGGATACACGAAGTGATGGGATTTGAATTTCAATAGGTACAATGGCTTCGGATCCATAGACAAGTGAATAGGGCGTAGCACTGTAGATGTGCGGATCTTTAGTTCGATAAGCCCAAAGAGCACACAAGATTTGGAGATGCCAATTCGTACCTGCATCGTTTATTGTTTTCATAAGGATTTTGTTAAGTGTTTTATTAGAGGCTTCAACATGTCCATTTTCCTATGGATAATAAGGTGATGAAAAGCTAAGTTTAATATTGAAGGTGTCACAGAGCTTTTTAACTTCTTTATTTTTAAAGGATTTTCCATTATCTGTGATAAGTTTATATGGGATGCCGAAACGACATATAATGTGTTGATATATGAAATTAATAATAGGTCATGACTTAGTCGATGTCAAAGGGATTGGGTGTGATAATGGAATGATGTTTCGAGATGACTTAGGATTGATGGCCCTAATGAGGTCTAATCCCCATTAGGAGAAAGGCCATAGGTCTTGAGTGGGTTGTAATTCTTGACTAGGGACATGGATAAAATCTAAATGAATTTGACATTTCACACATTTCTTAACATACTCACAACAATCCTTGGTGATAGTGGGCCAATAATACCCTAGTCGTATAACACATTTAGCGATGGAATTTCCACTGAAATGACCTCCACAAATACCATCATGGACTTCTTTGATGGCTTTGATTGATTCATGTGACTTAAGGAATCTTAACAAGATACCATCAAAACTTTGTTTATAAAGTATACCACCAATGATGATGAAGCGAGTGATACGTTGAAGGAATGACCGTTTAGCGTTACGTGATAAATCAGATGGGATTTTGGATTCAGCGAGATAATCATATATCTAAGTATACCATAATTAATTGGATTATCATCAATGATGTTGATAGGAGGAAGTTCATTTTTATGTGAAGGGTCATCTAATTGTTGAACAATGATTGGTACTTTAGTGTTATCTTTTGACTCTTCTGTTTCTAATGGGATGAGGGATCCTAAAGAGGATATTTTATATGTAAACCTTAGAAGATCATGAGATGGCTTGGATGGCGTATTGATCAAAAGCGCCGAGGAGAAAGTCAATGTTGGCTTTATATTTTTGTAGAATTTCATTTTTACATTGATATTCTCCTTTAACTTGACTAATAAAAAGTTGTGAATCTCCGTAGATGTCTAAGATGTGAACACCTAGAAGAATAGTGGTGGTGATACCCATGATTAAAGTTGCATATTCGCCATATTATTAGTACATTCAAAGTTAAGTTTTAATGATAGTGGAATAGGAATACCCAAGGAGGTTTAATCACGACACAAGATCCTCCCCCTTTCAACATTTTGAACCATCAAAGAAGAGAGTCATCCAGACAGTGATGCATTTGTATTCATAGACATTACTAATGGATTCGTTTGGAAAATACTCATGAGGAAGTTGATTATTTGGTAAAGGAGCATAAACGAGATGGTTTGCAATGGATTGGCCCTTAATGGATTTTTGTGATATGAATTCCAAGTCAAACTTAGTCATAAACATAAGCCATCGAGTGATATGATCACTATGATATGGTTTAGAATGTATAGTTTTAAGGGATTGAAACTAGTGACAACATACATTTTATGATTAAGAAGGTAATGATGCAACTTAGAAGTGATGAAGTATAAAGCACAACATAGATTTTCAACTTCGGTGTAATGGGTTTCATATTCATGGAGTGTGCGGTTGATATAATATACGGCTTGTTCTTGGCCCTGATTATCACGGTGGGTGAGCATGGCTCCAAGAGCATGTTCTGAAGTAGATATGTATAAGTAAAATGGTTCTCCTTCACATGGTGGAGTGAGAATAGGTGGTGATAAGAGATACTTCTTGATTTCGTCAAAGGCCTTGAAAATCAGAATCCCAATGAAAATCTATGTCCTTATGGAGGAGGTGATGAAAAGGCTGACAACGATCAGAGAGTTGTGATATGAAATGTTGTATGGACTGTAATTTTCCCGAAGGCTACGTAGTTATGTAAGATTAGATGGTGGAGGCATTTCAATGATGGCCTTAACCTTAGCTAGGTCAAATTCAATACCTTAGATAGATATGATAAATCCTAAAATTTTACCAGTGAGGACACGAAAATGCATTTTGCAGGGTTGAGACGAAGACAATATTAGATGAGACGAGTGAAGATTGAATCAAGGACAGTAAGATGATCTTTGCATTGTTTGGACTTTCCTAAAAGGTCATCAACATAATCTTCGATTGTTTTGTGAATGAGGTCATGAAAAATGTAGGTCATGGCTCGCTGATAGGTAGCTCCTGCATTTTTGAGGCTGAATGACATGATGCGGTAACAAAAGGTTCCCCAAAGGGTTATGAAAGAGGTTGTGTTGGTATTTATTAGCGATAAAATTTTATTATATCCTAAAAAACCATCCATAAGGGAAATCATTTCATGGCCGTTGTTAGGTCAACGAGTTGATCTATGTTTGGAAGAGGGAAATCATCTTTCAGACAAGTAAGATTGAGATCCCTAAAATCTGTGTAGATACGTAACTTACCCGATGCTTTAGTTATAGGAACAATATTAGAAACCCATTATGGATAATCAATAGGTATGATGAAGTTAGCAGATAAAAGACGTTGTAACTCTTCTTTAACAAGAAGAGCTATGCGGGGATGCATTTTACAGAGTTTTGTTTAACTAGCTTAGCATTTGGATATGTGACAATATTATGTACTACAATATTAGGATCAATTCTAGGCATATCACTATATGACCAGGCAAAGGCTTGATAATATTTTGATAAAAATGAGGTGAATTCATCTAGTTCTGTGGACTCAATGACTGAACGACTTTAACTATATGAGGATCTTGAGAGGTTCCTAAGTTAATGTCAATGGTGGATTCGTTGAGGAGAGTTGGTGTTTCAGATGGTAGGGTTTTATGAAGGAAATGATCTTTAGCTCCCATATGCGAAAGAATATCCTGATCATCATGACATTGAAGGATATTTATGATAGGTAAATATTCCTCAACCATTTCTAGCCAAATAAGAGGTATTTGTTTAGTGTTGTGGTTAGATTGATAAGTGAGTGGTCCTAAGGATATGGTATTGAATAAAAAAATTTAGGTGGGATGGGAAAAATGTCATCTACGTCCATAAGCGTCTTGAGGGATGTCGGCGATTTACGAGTCTAATTCAATATTTAGCACGAATGTGGCGGTTTGGATTTAGTAGCCTTGGATGTTTCAAAACCGATTTCTTATAACCTAGACCGTATTTTTCATAAGATTTAAGAGAGTGTTGGAAAACCACATCATGTATCCCCTGTTCATAACGTCAAGGCCAAAACCTCTCCATACGCAACGGTGAAGATACATATGAGAAAAATTTGGATTATCTAAAGACTTGAAATCTAATGTGAAAGGCATGGTGCGGTGTTGATCAATAGTACGAGATGAAGGATGATCGAATCCCCCATAGACAAGATTCGTTTTGAGGTAAGATAGACCGTAAGAGATAACATCTCCCACATTAGGGTCGCATACGAAGGTTGTTTGTTAGGGCAACCGTAAGTTTTTGTGAAGGAATGTGATTAAGCATGAGGAGATGATATCCTCCCAACATGAGGCATTATACAACATCACTAAGGGAAGAATCATCTGGTAATTTAGAAGAGGGAATAGATGCACTAGTGGAAGCTTCATTGGATGACTCGGACACGGATTTAGGAATAAGTACGTCATTTAGATGATACATCATGTAACAATCAACGAAAGGATTCAGATCGTGGGAACAGTGAATGTTTGACCCTCATGTTCGTACTTGAGACAACGATGAAGATTCGATGGAACGCACCACATAGTGCATATCCATGGGTGTCCTAATAACATATTATATTGAAAATATCCTTTTATAATGTAGAAGAGCTATGGGAGAGTTTTACACAAACTTTTAGTAGTAAAATGACGAGTGCCTAATGTGGGTGCGATAGTGTCGTTGAAGGATCGTAATAATACTAGCGTTTGGGCGACAATGGTATTGGGTAGTTTAAGTTGATCAAAAGCAAGGGAGGAGATAATGTTAATAACAACACCACTATCAATAATTACCCTTTTGATACATTACATCGTTAATTTGAGTTGTGATGAAAAGTGGTAAGTCATGATCTTTCAATTTGAGAGAAGGTATTTTAGATGGTTCGAATGATATAGCGAGCAGATGCTTTGAGAGCTCCTACAAAGTTTTTAAAATATGATGGATCATCTGAAGGTATTGTTATTGATCGGAGGGCTTCCATCATTGCTTTTTTGTGAAGTGGTGATGTTTGTATTAGTTCATATAATGAAATTTTGACAGGAGCTTGATGTAATTATTTAATGAAAACCTTTTATATTGCGGTGGATGTTGAAGGTGGTGCAACGAGGATAGAAACCTTGGTCTTAGGTGACATTTTGGACCAGATGTTTCAAGAGCCACTGGGATGGATAATTTGGGTTCATCTGAAGGAGGGGTTTTCTAGTGGTGGAGGTATAGCTATATAGGTTTTATCTTTCTTAGGTTGAGATGGAGTCTGTGTCATAGTTATGTGAACGAGTAGTGATATGTACAACATCGACTTGATGGGAAGGAATTTTGACATGGGTTCCTTGGATTTTTACAAAGAAGACAACGATCGATGTTAATGTTGCATGTGGTTTGGAAGGAAGAGAGGCTGTTGATGTTGTATGTGATTTAACTGGAAGGGAATCCATATTTTCCAGTTACTTTAATCAGGTGGAAGGCTTTACAATCCTCAATAAAATGACCTTGCGATCTATGATATTCACATGATACGTTGAAGTAACACCAAGCAAGTTTCAAGAACGAAACAAATTCGGTTGAGATATCACTTCATATGACGGTGTTGGAGGATTGATGGCTGAAAGCGGAGAAAATTCATATAAATAAGAACCCCTGTAGATATGCTAACGAAACCATTAGCAAAGGAGAAGGTGGAGATTCACTCGATTCTCTTGGCCTTGAGTTTGAGACTTAAAGAGGAAGAAATAGACCAAAGAAAGGATCCAAGAATGGAATTGTATGGTACAATGCAACAATTTATCTTAAAGTGGGAGATTGTTGAGTCGTGGAGCTCAATTGTTAACTTGCTTGAATACAAAGTAACCAACGTCGGTTGGGTAAGCGTCTTGAGTCACTTGGGGACCGACATCGGTCAAGCAAGTAGGAACCGATATAAGTTATGGTAACTGACATCGGTTACCTGTGTGTGATTGTTTTTATTTAAGTAACATGAATTAAATCTAACCTTTGATATAAAGGTGATCTAATGGTTGTAATTATATAGCTAATTTTCCCTAAGTATGTATTTTCTTATATAAGCTTAAAAGCTAGGGTTAGCATATAGAATTAGAAGAATTGTAAGAAAGAATTCTTGGGGAGAGAAAAAGAGAAGCTTGTGAGGAAGAAAGTATTGTACATCCGAGAGAGGTGTGGAAGATTGTAGATCTTCATTGTATATCCTCTGTGAAGTTTTAGATAATATATTAGTTATTTCTTGGTAGACACACCACATTTGGGTGAACCACGTTATATCTTGTGTATTTTCTTCTAGTTTATTTCCATATTAATTGCTTGTATGCTTAGATCCGATGTGTGTGTGTGTGTGTGTGTGTGTGTGTGTGTGTGTGTGTGTGTGTGTGTGTGTGTGTGTACAACTAGTGTGATTAACCCAACAACTCGGTATCAAATATTTTTATTTGAGGGTTTGTGTGTTGAAGAGATTTACTCACGAGAGGAGTTATGATTGAGTGGGAGCTACAATAATGGTAGAATATAGCAAATATAGAGTTGAGAAATGTGACAAATTCTGTAATTATTAATTATGGAAGATGCAGGTGGAATATTATATGTATCAGAAATATCTATACTTACCGTTGGATAAGAAGGAAAGACCTACAAAGATGACTGATGAAGAATGGAAAATTATTGACAGAAAGGCTCTAGGATCTATAAGATTGAGCCTGACAACATCTGTGGCTTTGAATATTACCAAAGAACCACGGTAGAGTTGATGAAATCTTTAGCTAATTTATATGAAAAACCTAGTGCTTCAAATAAAGTTTATTTGATGAAGAAATTATTTAATTCAAAGATGCAAGAAGGTGAATTTGCATCAAGTCATTTGAATGATTTCCATTCTATTGTAAATCAATTAAAATTGGTTAATATTTCGTTTGATGATGAAGTGAAAGCACTTTTATTCTTATGCTCTTTGCTAGATAGTTGGGATAACTTGGTAATGGTTGTTAGTAATACAACACTTACTACTAATATTTAGAATTACGATGATGTGGTTAGTATAATTCTGAATGAAGAAATCTGCACAGAAAAGTACATGAGAATCATCATCTAGTAATGCTTTGAATGTAGAAAGCATGGGAAGGCAGAATGAGAGACCCAAGAGTAATAATAATGGGAATCAAAGTCTAATAATGACAGATCTAAATCCAGAGGTAAAGGAATAACTTCATTGGAATTGTGGAAAGAAAGTACATACAAAGAAGAATTACTAGTTCAAGGAAAACAAAGAGAATGTACTAAACAAATTTAAAGAGATAAATGTTGCATCTTTAGAGGTAATGCAAGATGCCCTTATTCTCTCCTTGGATAATAAAATTAAATCTTTTGTTTTAGATTCATGAGCTTCTTTCCATGCTCACCCTAATAAGGGTTATTTCGAGAAATTATGTCTAGGGTAATTTTGGGCATGTCTATTTAGGAGATAATGAACCATGTAATATTATTGGTAAAGGAGAATCTCATATAAAATTGTAGAATGGAAATACGTGGATATTGAAAGATGTGAGACATGTGCCAAGCCTCGGGGAAATCTAATTTCTGCGGGAAAACTAGGTGATTGGTTACATGGTTAATTTCACAATCGACTCTTAGAAGGTTACCAATGGATCTCTTGTTGTAGGAAGAGGAATGAAGGTAGGAACATTGTATTTGTTTATCTATATTACTGATTCCTTTTCTATGCTAACTATTTCAGATTTAGATGCATGCATGTGGCATAATCGGCTAAGCCATATGAGTGAAAAATGAATGCAATTCTTAAAGGCTAAGGGTAAGTTATTAGATTTGAAAGTTGTAGATCTTGATTTATGTGAGCATTGTATATTTGGAAAAAAAAAGAGTGAGATTTCTCAAAGTTGGGGCAACAAAGAAGGAACAAAAATTGGAGCTTGTGCACTCATATGTGTGGGGACCAACCCAAGTAGCTTCTCATGGAGGATTCCAATATTATGTGACTTTCATTGATGATGCCACAAAAAAGGTATGGTTTTATTGTATTAAACGTAAATATGATGTTTTTGAGACTTTTAAAAGATGGAAATCCCTTATGGAAAATGAATCAAATTCAAAGTTAAAATTCCTTAGATCCGATGATGGTGGCAATTCTTGAAACAAGACTTTCAATGATTATTATTCAGTGAATGGAATACGCAGAGAAAGAACGGTTCCTAGAACACCACAAGAGAATGGTGTTGTTGAAAGAATGAACATGATAATCATGGAACGTGTAAAAAACATGAGGATACATGTTGGATTACCTTTGTAATTTTGGGCAGAAGCAGTAGACATGGTGATTTATTTAATTAACCAATGGCCTTCAAGTGCACTAGATGGTGGAATACCAGAAGAAGCTTGGACTGGAAAAGAGGTAGATCTTTCTTTTCTTAGAGTATTTGGTTTAGAAGCTTTTGTGCATGTTGATAAAGAAAATAGAAAGAATTTGGATGCTAAATCTAAGAGATGTAATTTTATTGGTTATGGCTCGATGATTTTGGATTTCATTTTTGGGATTTAGAAGATTCTAAGATTGTTAGGAGTCGTGACATTGAATGGAATGAAAAGAGAATGTACATGGATCAAGTTTTGGTACCCAAAGATGAATTGGTTGGAAAGTTTGTGGAAGAAAACTCATTCTTGGATTTAGAAAAGACATCTACATGTACCGGTGTCGGTCAAGTTGAACCAGTATCGGTTGAATAGAACCAGCGTCGGTTGTCGGGACCGATGTCGGCTACTGAGAAGAGCTCGGCGACGCGTCGATAAGAGGTGATCGACGCGTCGGTCACTTTGTTTGCAGTGGATACCAATATACATGACATATTCGAGATAGAACCTCCCGCACCCAAGATCTCAGTTAGAAGGTCACAAAGGGTAAGTAGACCTCCAAAAATATTTACACCTTACTTGTCTTATTTATTATTGACTGATAGTGGTGAAGTAGACAAGTTTGAAGAAGCAATGCATGATGAAACCCACAAAAAGTGGGAGCATGAAATGGATGAGGAGATGGAATCCTTGAAATAGAATCAGACATGGGATTTGGTTAAACTTCTAGCGGGTAAAAGAACATTGCAGAACAAATGGGTTTATAGGATCAAGGAAGAAGAGGGTGGACAAAAAGATACAAGGCAAGACTTGTGGTAAAAGGATTTGCATAGAAATCAAGTATGGATTTTAGTGAGATATTTTCTCATGTAGTAAAAATGACTTCCATACGCATCGCATTGAGTTTAGTTGCGGTGGAAGATTGTAGATCTTCATTGTATATGCTTTGTGAAGTTTTGGATAATATATTGGTTATTTCTTGGTAGACATAGCCCTACACCTTTGGGTGAACCACGTTATATCTTGTGTATTGTTCTTCTAGTTTATTTTCATATTTATTGCTTGTATGCTTAGATTTGATATATATATATATATATATATATATATATATCTATGTGTGTGTACAACTAGTGTGATTAACCCCAACAACTGGTATCAAATATTTTTTATTTGAGGGTTTTGTGTGTTGAAGAGATTTACTCACAGAGGGATTTATGATTGAGTGGGAGCTACAAAGTAATGGTAGAATATAGAAAATATAGAGTTGAGAAATTTGACAGTTGTAATTATCAATTATGGAAGATGCAGGTGGAATATTATCTATATCAAAAAGATCTATACTTACCATTGGATGAGAAGGAAAGACCTACAAAGATGACTGATGAAGAATGGAAAATTATTGACAGAAAGACTCTAGGATCTATAAGATTGAGCTTGACAACATCTATGGCTTTGAATATTACCGAAGAAGCAACCACGATAGAGTTGATGAAATATTTAGCTAATTTATATGAAAAACCTAGTGCTTCAAATAAAGTTTATTTGATGAAGAAATTATTTAATTCAAAGATGCAAGAAGGTGAATCTGCATAAAGTCATTTGAATGATTTCCGTTCTATTGTAAATCAATTAAAATTGGTTAATATTCCATTTGATGATGAAGTGAAAGGACTTTTATTCTTATGCTCTTTACTAGTTAGTTGGGATAACTTGGTAATAATTGTTAGTAATACAACATTTGCTACTAATATTTTGAATTTTGATGATGTGGTTAGTATAATTCTGAATGAAGAAATCTGCAGGAAAAGTACAGGAGAATCATCATCTGGTAATGCTTTGAATGTAGAAAGCATGGGAAGGTAGAAGGAGAGATCCAAGAGCAATAATAATGAGAAATCAAAGTCTAATAATGACAGATCTAAATCCAGAGGTAAAGGAATAACCTACAGTAATTGTGGAAAGAAAGTACATGCAAAGAAGGATTGCTGGTTCAAGGAAAACAACGAGAATGTACCAAAGAAATTTAAAGAGGTAAATATTACATCTTCAGAGGTAATGCAAGATACCCTTATTATCTCCTTAGATGATAAAATTAAATCTTGTGTTTTAAATTCATGAGCTTCTTTCCATGCTACCCCTAATAAGAGTTATTTCAGAAATTATGTCTAGGGTAATTTTGGGCATGTTTATTTAAGAGATAATGAACCATGTAATATTATTGGTAAAGGAAAAGTTCATATAAAATTATAGAATGAAAATACATGGATATTGAAAGATGTGAGGCATGTGCCAAGCCTCGGGAGAAATCTAATTTCTGAAGACAACTAGATGAATCGGTTACATGGTTACATTCATAATGAGACTCTTAAAAGGTTCTTGTTGGTGAGAAAATTTGTCGTGTGGACAAACTTGTGGATTTATTGCCAACGCTCTGGGAATCTAAGTCCCTCTACTTAACCGGTGTAGCTTCCGTATATGCATGCGCATGAAAAGGTGGATTTCTGTGGTGGCGTTTCGATCGGGGATCCAACAGGGACACTCCACTGACCTTGTGGAAAAGCTTGCAGATACATGCAAGAGAGAACTTTGTCTGAAGAGCGGGAAAGGGGAGTGAGAATAGAGGTATGAGAACTAATCTTGTAGGTAGAAAATCAGATTCCTACACACACACTAGTTAGAAACTTCAACACATGCATTTATGGGAAGAAACAACTCTACGAATAACAACAAGACCAAATAGAATTCACTGATCACCAAGTATCAAGAAACCCCTTAGTCAAAGAAAGCTAGAAACTCCTTGTATTGATTGCTCAAATCAAAGTTGTACATAATGTGAGAATGGAAGAAATTTGAGAGTGGAGGAAAGTAGAAGAAAATGGCTATCTCCTTTGCTTTCTCTAGGTACAATGCACTCTTGAGTTTACAAGATCAATTGCCAACCCTTTGAAATGGGAATGGCTTTACAATTTATAGAATAGAATATGAATCTTCATCTACCCCCAATGATTTTTCATATATCCTCACACAACTTAAAGCTTTTCAACTTCCTAGGAAACTTTTAAGTCCCTTTTTATAACATAAAGGTGACTTAATTTACATTATGTTTCTAAAGTCACTTTTAAGTGACTTAAAGGCATATCAAAAAGTGCAAACCCCAATGAAGAATTAGAACATTTTAAGGGAGAGAAAGTTGGGGGAGAGGGACGAGAGAGAAGAGGAGAAGATATTGTTTGTAATGAAGTCCAATGGTCCCCATTCATGGAAATCTCTCGATGCGGCTCCCATTGTGCCAAAACTCCTCTTTGAGTGTGGCTTACTATTTTTGCCTAGATAGGGGACTTACTATTTTTAGTAAGTGTTCATTTTCACCGTTTTTGCTTCGGATAATCATTCGGACTTTTGGAGATCTTTAGTGCACATTGCTCTTTACATATCCGCTTTTGATGAAGACTTACCAAAAATAACAAGCATGTGTAGGAAAACTTACTATTTTTAGAAAGGGTGTTTCTAGTACTCGATTTGCGATGGAACATACTTTTTTGGACTCTTCTTTTCATTACGATCACACCCTCCTAATTTCACATAGTTTTTCCCACTAGAATGCTTGGAAATAAATTTTGAAATTTTGACCTAGCAGTGGCTTCGGGCACGGAGCTGCCATGGTGGCCATTAATGGAGCTCAAAATTTGTAGGTCTAGTTTTTGTCTCCGTTTGCAACAAAAATAAATCCATTGTAATAGGTTTTTCATTTGGATCTCGTGTGTAAGTTTTTAGCTCGTTTCCATTGCGGAATGATGGGAAATCCAATGAATGTGAGTTGGTGCACGAAGAGAGGGTTTTGTTGGAGCAAATGATTCTAGGCACCATTTGAAATCTTGTTTGTTGCATCTTGATCACCTTGAAAAATGAGGAAATATTTAAAAGATGGCATCACGATCTGACTTGCATCTTGTGAGATATGAAGATTTTTCGATTGGGTGACTTGATGGTTATTTGGCAAAAAACCTTCATTTTCTCCCCATTCTTCGTCATTTCGCTCCATTTTTCTCTGAGACCTGCATATTTCTATGTATTCATGGTTTGGAGAGTTTATGTGGCCATGTTGGAGCTGGTTTGGAGCAACAATGGTGGACCGGGTGTCTGGACAATCATGCAAGGAGCCATGGCAAGGTATGAAGTTGTGGAGGAGAAATGAGAGGAAGAAAGCGACCAAGTCTTTGGATTTAAAATTTTAAAACATGCACATAGAGGGGATGGGTGAATTTTATGTCCTTGATGTCCTTGGCCTCAGGGACGTGAGGGACATCAATTTCCATGGTGGTCAAGGTGATGCCATGTGTCCTCGATCCAACGACAGGGGATTTGCTTGAAAAATGCACTGAAAGTCGGTCACGTGGGTGTCCAAATGACTTCCCATAGGGGATGGGCACATTTTTCCATGTCTGATGTCCCCCACTTTAGGTACATAAGGGACATCAATTTCCATGGTGGTCTTGGAGGTGACACGTGGTGCCCGATCCGACGACAGGGAATGAATGCTCCAAATAAGCACTGGGGTGAAGCTGGTCACGCGAGTGTCAAAATATTCCCAATGGGGGCTGGGTGCATTTTTCAAGGTATGATGTCCCCCACCTTAGGTGCATAAGGGACATAAAATTCCATGGTGGTCCTGGAGCTGACATGTGGCGCCTGATCCGACGACAGGGAATGAATGCTCCAAATATGCACCTAGGGGATGAGCTTGTCAACTGGAGGTCATATGAGGATCCCAGGAGAGGTCACATGAGGGCTGGGAACATTTTTCAAGGGCTTATGTACCTAACCTTAGGGATGTTGGGGACATGAAATCCTACCAGCTCTCGATCTTGACACGTGTTCTCTCGAAAAATGATTAAGTCTGAACTCGCCTTCGAGAGGGTAATTTAGAATGAAGATAACTTGAGCTCTGGCAGAATTTCTTGGTGAATTTTTGTATGTTTATGACTAGAAATATCATTTTTAATCCAATTATAGGGGTCTCATGTCTTTATTTGACCATCGATTCTGAAAAATTCAAGTTTGTATCTAGGACTCCACTTGTGCCTGAGAAAAACTGCCTTCCAATCATATGCGCCAAGGTGTTGTGAAAAATATTATTTCACCATCATGTATTTATTTTAATCCTCTTTTTGAAGATGTTTTTTTACTTCTAACTCCATCCAGAGCTCCCGAAATCTTCTTTTGAAGCCCAACAACTGTTTTAGGCCTGTGTACCACTTAGGCTTGTGAACGTTGTTTTTAACTCAGACTGCTCCAAGTCTTGCAAAGATTCCCCATAACTTCCAAGATCATTTCCATGATGTTATAAGGTCTTCCATTCACCTCCATGTTGAATTATTCCCTTCCGTTCCACTGGGGTTGATCCAGTCCTAGGAAGGCCAGCGATAGCCCTTCCCGTGACTCCACAAAATTTGCACTTTCAATGAAGTCCTAAAATCAGCTAGGGGGAATGGATAAAATTTCCTAAATCACCTAGGGGATAAATTTTACATCAAATAGGGGGTGACCAGATTGACGATTTGACTTGGGGTGCCTGGGAATGATAAAACATGAAAAATTCGGCACATGGGTATAGTTGTCGTGCTCGGAAATTGTCAATTTCCTTGTTGCACATTTGCACGACAACAACTGGCTCTAGCCTGGGGACATGACATGGGTGAGCAGAGCAAAGAAATGACATGGGAATCCAAAATCTCAACTTTAAACCATATAATTTGTTGACTAGTGTCTTGCCTTATCCATTGGGCCATGCGGAGTCATGTCAACCTACAACAAGAGAGAGAGAGAGAGAGAGAGAGAGAGAGAGAGAGAGAGAGAGAGAGAGAGAGAGAGGGGGGAAACACACACACACACACACCAAAAGGAGAAAAAGACACACACAATAGGAAGGGAAACACACCTAAAAATTACCTATGACACAAGGTGGGGTACAACCCGCTTTCACTAAAGCACTTTTCTTTCCTCAAGAGTTACCCCTGAGTGGGAAACACTAAGTGATGATGTTCGTGAATCCGTTGACGGGTTCCGAGAAAGTATCCTTCCCTCCTCGAGATGCTTATGAAAGCCATGTGCTTTCACAATTGTCTGTGTATTTGGTAGGAGTGAGTCCATGTGAGCTTCTTGATGCTCGAGTCCTTGCTTGGAAATTCTACTACCTTTATGTTCTTTGAAGTTGGTTTCATAGCGCCAGTTTCCTTCCATGCAAGTCAACTCAATGTTTTCCCTGTTATCTTCTTCCATGGCGGAGTTGTTGTCTTAAAAATGGAGATTTCCGAAGGAGATACACAAAATTTTATTCTTTTGCACTCGTGAACTTCTACGCACAATGTGGAAGAAAAAGGCATGTTTTCATGTTTATTCTCATCAATCAAAGTATTAGAGAAGTCATCAAGCTTATCCAATTGCTCCATTTCAACATCAAAAATTGGTGCACCAAAATAGGAAGCACAAATTGACTCATACTTTTCTTGTATCTCCATGGCCTCGGTCAAGAGTTCAAGATCGATTTGAGGATCCTCAGTTTCTTCTACAACCTTCAAGATATCTTACAGATAGTTCTTTTAAAATTTCCATAGGATCATTTTTATCTTCATTGGAAGAATATTCTTGTTGTGCCTCCAAGAGATGGTTAAAAATATGATCCATATGGGCCCATGATTCATTTGAAACATCCTCGTTCACCTCTTCCATGCTTTGCATTGCCAAAGATTCACTTTCTTGCAAATACGGGCATACTTGATTCATGACACCTACTAACAAGGAGAAGATATCCAAGCTTCGTGGGAAGGGTGCTCCTTCAAGCTCAAAATCCATATCATCTTCTTCTTGGTAAGAAGCAGAGAACCATGTTGGGACAACAGTATGAGAATAATTTTCTGTTATATCTTGACCATCCATTATTGAATCTTCTTGCTCAGGTGAAAGATGAAAGGCTATGTTTTCACCGAGATGATGATTTTGCTCCCTGAGTGAGTAGAGGTTGTGTTTAAATTGTTCGTTCTCCTTGGGTTTGAAAAGAGAGTGGGATTCTTCCATTTGATCATCCATGATTGCATCAGGACGAGAGTTTGATTCTTTGACTTCCTTAATTTCTTCATGCAACATTTCTACATCACTTGAAGAATCAAAATAGGAAGGAGGATTATCTATGACCATCTTGAATTCATCATTTTCAGACCATAATGTCGGCTGAATTTCTTGCACTTCTTCACATATCCCCATTTCATCATCAATTGAAAGATCAAAACTTGAAAAGAGATCATCCATGCTTACTTTGAATTGGTCGTCTTCTTCATCATTGGTGGAGTCTTCGGAGGGCATTGGATCATCCATTATGTAGCAAGGATCTTCTTTTATTGAATATATTATTCCCCCAATGGGTTGTGACTCAAGCCAAATGGAATTGTTGAATGGTGATTCTATCTTTGTCTCTTCTACTTCTTCCTCCATGACGTTTCTTTGTCTTTCATCGGGAGGTTCCATGAAAAGATCTTCTTCAGAAGCATCTGAGAATCTCTCGGGAATGAAAACTTCATAGTATGGGCAGAAATCCGAGTCTTCTTCCATAGGGTGCATCTCGTCTTCTTCCTCCATTTGATGTGGAGCTTCAAGATGTTCATATCTTCTCTGTAGAGCTAAAGCATACCTCCAAATTTCATCAAAGACTTCGGGGTTAGAATTTCCTTTTATTATGCTCTCAAGTATTTCCACATATTATCTTTTCAACATGTTCATTTCTTCATCACCATATGTAATGAATTCATCTAGAGAATGATGGAAGAAGGACAAAGTTCTCAATTTTGTAGTGAGTTGTGCGAGATTGCACCATCAAATAAAAGTTATACATAATGTGAGAATGGAAGAAATTTGAGAGTGGAGGAAAGTAGAAGAAAATGGCTATCTCCTTTGCTTTCTCTAGGTACAATGCACTCTTGAGTTTACAAGATCAATTGCCAACCCTTTGAAATGGGAATGGCTTTACAATTTATAGAATAGAATATGACTCTTCATCTACCCCCCAATGCCTTTTCATATGTCCTCGCACAACTTAAAACTTTTCAACTTCCTAGGAAACTTTTAAGTCCCTTTTTATAACATAAAGGTGACTTAATTTACATTATGTTTCTAAAGTCACTTTTAAGTGACTTAAAGGCATATCAAAAAGTGCAAACCCCAATGAAGAATTAGAACATTTGAAGGGAGAGAAAGTTGGGGGAGAGGGAAGAGAGAGAAGAGGAGAAGATGTTGCCCGTGATGAAGTCCAATGGTCCCCGTTCATGGAAATCTCTGATGCGGCTCCCATTGTGCCAAAACTGCTCTTTGAGTGTGGCTTACTATTTTTAGTAAATGCCTAGATGGGGGACTTACTATTTTTAGTAAGTGGTCATTTTCATCGTTTTGCTTCGGATAATCATTTTGGACTTTTGGAGATCTTTAGTGCACATTGCTCTTTACATAGCCGCTTTTGATGAAGACTTACCAAAAATAACAAGCATGTGTAGGAAAATTTACTATTTTTAGAAAGGGTGTTTCCAATACTCGATTTGCGATGGAACATACTTTTTTGGACTCTTCTTTTCGTTACGATCACACCCTCCAAATTTCACATAGTTTTGCCCACTAGAATGCCTGGAAATAAATTTTGAAATTTTGACTTGGTAGTGGCTTCGGGCACGGAGCTGCCATGGTGGCCATTAATGGAGCTCGAAATTTGTAGGTCTGATTTGGAGCTCGTGTGCAAGTTTTTAGCTTGTTTCCATTGCGAAATGATGGGAAATCCAACAAATGTGAGCCGATGCACGAAGAGAGGGTTTTGTTGGAGCAAATGATTCTGAGCACCATTTGACCTCTTGTTTGTTGCATCTTGATCACCTTGAAAAATGAGGAAATCTACAAAATACGACATCATGATCCGACTTGTATCTTGTGAGATATGAAGATTTTTCGATCAAGTGACTTCATGGTTATTTGGCAAAAAACCTTCATTTTCTCCCGTTCTTTGTCATTTCACTCCATTTTTCTCTGCCATATTTCTATGTATTCATGGTGTGGAGAGTTTATGTGGCCATGGCAGAGCTGGTTCGGAGCAACAATGGTGGACCGGGTGTCTGGACAATCATGCAAGGAGCCATGACAAGGTATGAAGTTATGGAGGAGAAATGAGAGGAAGAAAACAACTAAGTGCTAGATTTAAAATTTCAAAACATGCGCATGGAGGGCTTGGGAAAATTTTTATGTCCCTGATGTCCTTGGCCTTAGGGATGTGAGGAACATCAATTTCCATGGTGGTCAAGGTGGTGCCATGTGTCCTCGATTCGACGACAGGGGATTTACTTGAAAAATGCACCTAGGGGCTGAAAGTCGGTCACGTGGGTGTCCAAATCACTCCCAATAGGGGCTAGGTGAATTTTTCCATGTCTGATGTCCCCACCTCAGGTACATAAGGGACATCAATTTCCATGGTGGTCCTGGAGGTGACACGTGGTGCCTGATCCGACAACAGGGAATGAAGGCTCCAAATAAGCACCTAGGGGTTGAACTACGGTCACGTGAGTGTCCATAAGACTCCCAATTGGGGCTTGGAACATTTCTCAAGGTCTGATTCCCCCACCTCAAGTGCATAAGGGACATCAAATTCCACGGTGGTCTTGGAGCTGACACGTGGCACCCGATCCGATAGCGAGGAATGAATGCTCCAAATAAGCACCTGGGGATGAACTATCAAGTCTGGAGGTCATATGAGGGTCCCGAGAGGTCATATTGTTGTTGGGAACATTTTTAAAGGGATGATGTACCTAACCTCAGGGACATTGGGGACATGAAATCCCACCAGGCTCCTGGTGTTGACACGTGTCCTCTCGAAAAATGACTAAGTCTTGAACTGCCTTCGAGAGGGTAATTTGGATTGAAGATAACTTGAGCTCCCGGAGGAATTTATTGGTGAAATTGTATATGATTCTTTGTAAATATCATTTTGAATACAATTATGGGGGTCTCATGTCTTTAGTCAACCATTTGATTCCTAAAAAATCAAAGTTTGTATCTAAGACTCCACTTGTGCCTGAGAAAAACTACCTTCCAATCATATGCACTAATGTTTTGTGAAAAATATTATTTCACCATCATGTAGGTATTGGAATCCTCTTTCTGAATATGTTTTTTTTTACTTCTAACTCCATCAGAGCTCCCAAAATCTTCTTTTGAAGTCTAGCATCTATTTTAGGCACGTGTCTTGCTAGGCTTGTGAACCCTGTTTTTAATTTAGATTGCTCCAAGTCTTGCAAAAATTCCCCAAACATTCCAAGATCATTTCCATGATGTTAGAAGGTCTTCAATTCACTTTCATGTTGAATTTTTCCCTTCCGTTCCGCTCCAGGGGTTGATCCGATCTAGGAAGGCCATCGATAGCCCTTCCCGTGACTCCCAAAATTTGCATTTTCAATGAAGTCCTAAAATCACCTAGGGGAATGGATAGAATTTCCTAAATCACCTAGGGGATAAATTTTACATCAAATAGGGGGTGACCAGACTGACGGATTTGACTTGGGGTGCCTGGGAATGATAAAACATGAAAAATTCGGCACATGGGTATAGTTGTCGTGCTCGGAAATTGTCAATTTCCCTGTTGCACATTTGCACGACAAAAATTACCAAGGGATATCTTATTGTAGAAAGAGGAATGAAGGTAGGAACATTGTATTTGTTTACCTATATTATTGATTCCTTTTCGTACTAAGTATTTTAGATTGAGATGCATGCATGTATGTGGCATAATTGGCTAGGCCATATGAGTGAGAAAAAAATGCAATTTTTAAAGGCTAATGGTAAGTTATCATATTTGAAAGATGTAGATATTGATTTATGTGAGAATTGTATATTTGGAAAGCAAAAGAGAGTGAGATTTCTCAAAGTTGGGGCAACAAAGAAGGAACAAAAATTGGAGCTTGTGCACTCATATGTGTGGGGACCAACCCAAGTAGCTTCTCATGGAGGATCCCAATATTATGTGACTTTCATTGATGATGCCACAAAAAGGTATGGTTTTATTGTATTAAACGTAAATATGATGTTTTTGAGACTTTTAAAAGATGGAAATCCCTCATGGAAAATGAATCAAATTCAAAGTTAAAATTCCTTAGATCTGACAATGGTGGCAATTACTGAAACAAGACTTTCAATGATTATTATTCAGTGAATGGAATACGCAGAGAAAGAACGGTTCCTAGAACACCAAAAGAGAATGGTGTTGTTGAAAGAATGAACAGGATAATCATGGAACGTGTAAAAATCATTTGGATACATATTGGATTACCCTTGCAATTTTGGGTAGAAGCGGTGAGACACAATGATTTATTTAATCAACCATGGGCCTTCAAGTGCCTTTGGATGGTGGAATACTAGAAGAAGCTTGGACTGGAAAAGTGGTAGATATTTCTTTTCTTAGAGTATTTGGTTCAGAAGCTTTTGTGCATGTTGATAAAGAAAATAGAAAGAATTTGGATGCTAAATCCAAGAGATGCACTTTTATTGGTTATGGATTTGGTGATTTGGATTTCATTTTGAGATTTAGAAGATTCTAAAATTTTTAAGAGTCGTGACATTGAATGGAATGAAAAGAGAATGTACAGAGGATCAAGTTTTGGTACCCAAAGATGAATTGGTTGGAAATTTTGTGGAAGAAAACTCATTCTCGGATTTAGAAAAGACATATACATGTACCAAAGTGTTGGTCAAGATGAATCATTATCGGTTGAATAGAACCGACGTCAATTTTCGGACTGATGTTGGCTATAGAAGAGCTCGACCGACATCGATAAGAGGTGACCGACATACATCCTTTGTCGAAGTGGATACCAATATACAAGACATGTCCAAATTGAGCCTCCTGCACGCCAAATCTCAGTTAGAAGGTCACAAAGGGTAAGTAGACCTCCAAAAATATTTACACATTAATTATCTTATTTATTATTAAATGATAGTGGTGAAACAAAAAGTTTTGAAGAAGCAATGCAGGATGAAACCCACAAAAATGGGAGCATGAAATTGATGAGGAGATGGAATCCTTGAAACAAAATCAAACATGAGATTTAGTTAAGTGCTAGCGGAGTAAAAGAACATTACGAGAACAAATGGGTTTGTAGGATCAAGGAAGAAAAGGGTGGACATAAAAATCCAAGGCAAGGCTTGTGGTAAAAGGATTTGCAGAGAAATCAGGTATTGATTTTAGTGAGATATTTTCTCTTGTAGTAAAAATGATGTCCATACGTATTATATTGGGCTTATTTGCAATAGAATATTTACATTTAGAGCAACTTGATGTCAAGATGACTTTCCTTCATAGTGATTTGGAGGAAGAGATTTATATGCAGCAACTGATTTGTTATGAAGTCAAGGGTAAGGAGAAACTTTTGTGTAGGTTGAAAAAGAGCTTGTATGGGCTCAAACAAGCCCCAAGACAATGGTATATGAGGTTTGATAGTTTCATGCATGAGCATGGTTATATGAGATGTGAATCTAACCATTGTGTTTATTTAAAGAAACTTCAAAATGGAAACTATATTATTTTTTTACTATATGTGGATGATATGCTTATTACAGGATCTAGTATGTAGGACATTGGTGAGCTTAAAGAAAAGTTAGCTCATACATTTGCAATGAAGGATTTGGGAGATGCTAAGAGAATCCTTGGCATGAAAATTCTTAGAGACATAAAGAACAGGTAATTGTATTTGTCTTAGGAACATTACATCAATAAGGTGTTGGAAAGGTTTAATATGAAAAAATTCAAAACCGTTAAGTACACCTATGGCTGGACACTTCAAATTGAGTAAATATCAGTGCCCTATATCATATGAGGAGGTCGAGTACATGGCAAGAGTTCCATATGATTTAGCGATTGTAAATATTATATATGCTATGGTTTGTACCCGACTTGAAATTGCACAGGTAGTGGGACTTGTGTGCGAGATTTATGGCCAATCTAGGTAAAGAGCATTGGAAAGTAGTCCAAAGGATTCTTAGGTATTTGAGAGGGACATCCAACATGTAGTTATGCTATGGAGGGTTAGATACTTCTTTATGTGGCTATGTTGATTCAGATATGGCTGGAGATTTGGATGGTAGAAGATGCACCACTGGATATGTATTCACAGTAGGTGGGATGACAATTGGCTTGATTTATAGATTGAAAAAGGTTGTGGACTTGTTTACTATAGAGGCTAATTATGTTGCAGCTACAAAGGCTATCAAAGAGATGCTATGGATGAGCATGTTCATGGAAGAGTTGGGAAACGAGAATGAGGATTGTAGATTTTAAAGTGACAGTCAAAGTGTGATTGATCTGAAAAAGAACTCAGTGTTTCATTCAAGAATGAAACACATTCAGTTGAGATATCACTTCATACGGTAGGTGTTGGAAGATGGGCAGTTGAAACTGGAGAAAATTCATACAAATAAGAACCCTGTGGATATGCTAATGAAGTCGTTAGAAAAGGAGAAGTTGGAGCTTCACTCCACTTCTGTTGGTCTTCGAGTTTGAGACTTGAAGAGGAGAAACATGCCAACTAATATCAGACTCTCGTTGTTAAAGAGTGACTAATGACTATTACATTGATAATATATCATTATATATAAATAGGAGGAACAGTCTATTATGGCTACAGCAGAGCCAAGTATTCCAAAAGTACCGTTTAAAGAACCCAAGGAAAAGAAGGGAAAGAAGAGATTTATCATGGGTGAAGAACAAAAAGTCATCATTGAAAAAGAAGAAGAATAAGTAGAAAAAGAAGAAGGAGAAGGAGAAAAAAAAGAAGGAACAAAAGAAGAAGATGGAAAGGATCTAAGAATGGAGCTATACGGTGCGGTGCGACAAGTTATCTCTAAGTGGGAGATTGTTTAGTTGTGGAGCTCAATTGCTTCACAAATAGCATTATTTATTAAATTTATGGAATACACGAAGAATCGAAGTTGATTGGGTAACCATCGTCAATCACCGGGGACCGACATCGGTCAAGCAAGTAGGAACCGGTATCGGTTAGGGTAACCGACATCGGTTACCTGTGTGTGATTATTTTTATTTAAGTCACGGGAATTAGATCTAACCTTTGATATAAAGGTGATCTAATGGTTGCAATTGCATAGTTAAGTTCCCTAAGTATATATATGCTTATATAAGATTGAAAGTTATGGTTATAAGATATAATTAGAAGAATTGTAAGAAGGAATTCATGGGGAGAGAAAAATAGAATCTTGTGAGAAAGAAAGTATTGTACATCCATGAGAGGTGTGGAAGGTTGCAGATCTTCATTATATATCCCCGTGAAGTTTTGAATAATATATTGGTTATTTCTTGGTGGACGTAGCCCACACTGGGTGAACCACATTATATCTTATGTATTGTTCTTCTAATTTATTTCTGTATTTATTGCTTGTATGCTTAGATCTGATATGTATATCTGTACAATTGGTGTGATTAACCCCAATAGTTTGTTTTTGTAGGAGGAGGACGAATATGGCCCAAAGTTGTTTTAGGCGGATTTGGTTGTGCTAAGAATGTTTCAAGAGGTATCATAGCTATATTTGCGAATGAGCATGTAGTTATAGGGGTATTTACACTAGAGGGTGGGATTGGTAAGGAGATATGTTTAGTAATAACTTATTATGGAAATAGCAAGATAGAAGACAAGGATTCAATAGATACGAGGTTTAGGTTAAATGAGTATAAATCGATGATTGTGTAGATGTAGATGTTTCTTCAAGCAGTATGTTTGTTGGTTGAATAGATGTGGATGTCAATTCAATAGGTACGATTGTTGGTTCAATAGATGTGGATGTTGATTTGGTAGGTATTGGTGCTGATTTAGTAGGTGTAGGTATTAGTTTGGTTTCAAGAACATGTGTTATTTTAGTAATAGTATTAATGGTGTGATGTGTATGAACAACATTTTCTTGTGGTTGATCAGTGGATGGAGGATGATTTGGAAAGGGCTGTTTGAATATGTCAAGGTTTTGGTTTGGGGTGCATTGGGGTTATCTAAATGAAGTTCACCCTTATCAATCAAGTCCTGAAGAACATTACGAAACATATGAAACCTTTCAATATCATGTCCTTTGACCCTATGGTATTTTGTAATAGTCATTGTCCCGATACCACGAGGGCTTAGATACGAGATGTGTCGATGGGTCGAATAGGAGGGAGAGTTATCATATTTACAGCTAGTAGCTTGTCAAAGACCGTGCTATAAGTCTCTCCAATTGGTGTGTAATTACGTTGTGGATGGGAACATTCAGTGGTAGGATTTTCTTTAGGAGCAGACTTGACTACTATGGCATTAACAACTGATTTAGATTTTTCAGGACTAGAGGATGACTTAGATGGAAACTTAGTTCGTGGTTTCTTAGGTTGAAGCTTAACATGACCATCTTCTAGAGCACACAATTTTAATTTACAGGCCATGGTAAAGGCTTCATCGAAGGTCTAGAACGATTGAATTTGTAATGTTGACAAAATATGTTTGGCGCATGATCGACATAAAAATTCAATCAACTCAGTTTGTGGTAATGAAAAGGATAATTGATTGATTATACCCCTCCAACGGAAACAAAATCAACAATGGACTCATCCTCAAATTGTTTGATAGCGTAAAGGTCATTGATGGTGAATTTGTGGGCTATGTTTATAGAGAAGTGTTCTAAAAACAATTGTGCGAGTTGAGTGAAGGAGAAAAGGGAATATTGTGGAATGCTATATTGTACCAATCCAAAGCAAGGCCGACGAGAGACATAGGAAAGGTTCTCAGCATGAGGTCTTGATCATGAGATATTAAATAACAAGCATGACAAAATGCACGAATATGTTGTTGGGGGTCTTCCTTTGTTGTAGAACTTAATAAATTTTGGAAGCTCCCAGTGAGGAGGGTATGCTTTGTATGGGACTGATGGGTGAATGGGTTCATTACAGATTTGATCGTAAGAGAGAACATTTTGGGTGCAGATGAGGCAACTTATAGAATTGATATACAATTCATAAGGGCTTGAAGAGGGTCAATCTGTCGTTGATTGTTGTGAAGATGGACCATGTTGGAATGCAAACTGGTCGGGTTGTGAGTATATCTGGTATTGTTGAGGGATGTTTTGCTAATAAGGGATGTTTTGTTGTGGAATGTTGTATTGTGGAACATTTTGCTGTGGAATGTTTTGTTGAGGAATATTGTATTGTTGTGGAATGTTTTGTTGGGGAATATACTATTGATAAGGAATGTTTTGTTGGGGTATATTTTGTTGTGGGATATTTTCTTTGAGGAATATCTTTCTTTGGGAAGGAATACTTTGTTGTTGTGGGATATATTTTTGGGAAGGAATACTTTGTTGTTATGGAATATATTGTTGAGAAGGGATATTTTTTTGTAGAGGAGTAGTTTGTTGTGGAATGTATTATTGAGATGCCAAAGGTTGTGAAGATTGTATGTACTGGTAAGGAAATAATTGTGAGTAAGGAGGTGGTTGTTGAAAAACCATAGCAAGAGGCCACAAAAGATGGTGCTTGTTGTGGAATATATTGATTAGAGAAGATTGTGGTATAGATATTAATGGTAATGATTGTTGTAAAATGTATTGTGAAACAAGATGAGTGGTAGCAATTGCACTAGTATTGATTAAAGGACTTGATGTTGGAATAGACATGGTAATATTTTGAATGCTACTAATTGGATGAGATAGGAAAATAGAAGAAACAATGGAACTCATTGGAAGTGTTTGAGTAACTGAGGATGTTGGAGGGGTAGATAATGAAGTACTAGTATTACTTTGTGGAGGTATTGAACCAGTAGAAATTTTAGGTGACAATGTATGTTGTTGGGCGGTTATGTCTTGAGAGGAAACCATATGAAGACTAAGAATAGGAATGGAAGATGTAACTTCGACGTTTTATTTTGACTCAGAGGCAGATATGAATGTACTTGTTGAATGACAGGTCCGATTTGAAATAAGTCTTGCAATGGTAGAGGAAGGATCATATGAAGATGGTGGTTCAGATATAGATTGTTGATTTGAATCAATAGAATGTGCAGAGCAAGGAGTTCCGAAAATGGTTCAGATTCAAGTTGTTGTAAGGATCCATACAAAGGTTCAAGAATATTTGAGGATGGCTCTAGTGTGAATGGCTAAAGTTGAACACCCCTAGTTGCTAGATAAGCATTAAGGGCAATGGGGTTTGAATCTAACATTTCTTTGAAAACAGGGTCTCCTCTTTCAAAGAAAGAAGTTTCAGAAGATTCTGATTGTGAGTTGGGGAATATGGTTGTTCAAGTATCTTCTTGTTCTGATGTATTGAATTCTTGATTGCGAAACTGACACATAGAATTTAAAATACGTTGTCTCATTTCTTCATTATATTGTTCCTCTATTTCATTCTAGGCTTGTTGATCATCAATCAGAGGAGTTGATGTAATTGGTTGATGGAATGGGTTTTTTTGTTGTAATGGCATAGTAAATGATGGTGTTGATACAATAGTAAATAAAGGTGCAAGAAATGGTGTAGATAATGGAGTGGATAAGGGGATTTGTTATTGCAAGGGTGTGGATATTGGTTGAGACATATTTTCAATAGTTTGGTTGTGAGCTTGTTGTCTTGTTTGTACCATTGTAGAAAAAAACACACACACAAAAATTATCTAAAAATGAATTAAAATGGGTTAATTACAAACAACAATCAAAAGCAAACAAGATAGATTTTTAAGTTTTCTTGATTTAATTATAAGGTGAAATGTGTAAAATGGTTAACAAGGGTCCTAGGAAATGGAAAACTAGGGCTGGTTTGAGGTATGTTTAAGGGCAAAGTCCTCGATATACCTGAAGGTATGTGAGGCCCAACTCTGTACTACTGTCGATACAAGCGTGGTATTGGGGCCTACCCCCTCACTTCATGGTCCTACAATGATAAGGGTGTCGGGTGCTTAGCCAATATATACCGACAAACAAATGATTATACTCGGCCAAAACACCAAGTCAACTTCTCCTCTTGGTGATCAAATCCAAGTAGGTATCCACCTAGGTAGGAATTATTTTAAATGTGTTTTGTGTTTAAGTGGTTTAGTTATGTGTGAGGAAAGAAAAGTGAATGCAACGGATTATCCTCCTAGTTAATTCTATGTGAAATAAGAAGGATGAAAAGTTTGTTTTAAAACCCAACTCGAAATGTCATTTTCGATGAAAACAATCAAACAAATGCAATACTGGAAACAAAAAGAAAGTTTTAGGATTTACCGTTAAACACTCCTTTTTTAAACAATTTTTTTCTTTTAAATAAACAATCCAACAATCCAACAAATGAGCTTTCAAGAAACAATACCTTGTAGACAGGTTGGGAAAAATAGAAAGCAACAAACAAGAAGAAAATTATTAGGCTTTAAAAAATACCCAGAGAAATCGATGGCGATTTACCCAATCACTGGCAATTTTCCCAATTGCGGGTGATTTAGCCAATCGAAAGCAATTATTAAATAGAGAACCATTTTTTTTTTTAAATGCTATTTTAATGAAATAAGACAAAAGAAAACCGAGGGGTGGTCCCACCGCGTAATGCGTGCTAAGATGTTTAGAATAAATTTTACCTCTTCAACTTAACGTAATAAACAAGATGATAAAACTTAGCAAGCCTTGAAATGGCAGGGTTTAGAGGTACCGCGGATGTTGATAAATGATGTTTGATTATTGCACTCTGTGTATCAAATGAATTAGCTATTGTCTTGCAAATGACGCTGCAATCACAGACACTACAAAAAATGCTTATTAGTAAAAATAGTAAGCATGTTTCTAGACAAAGGCCTATCCCTAGAAGCCACAAGACTTCCTTGCAAGGATGTCAACCTACTATTTACACAATCAAGTGGTTTTGAAAACAAAACATGATATAATGGATGATAAATGTTCTGAAAAATTCATATTTTATTACAAATATATAGTAGATAATGAAATATGAGATATGTAGGTTATGGCTCAAAACTCGAAGTCTAAATCAATGTCGAGTTTTCGAGATGAAGGTGAATCTTCTTCTTCAGTAGAATCAATGTCTTCAGGATAGTTCGAATTCTCGTGGTCATTGAGGTCTTCTCTAAAGAAGTCGATACGTACTATGGTTCTTACTTTTCTAAATCAGAATCAAATTTAGAATCATATTGTTTTGAATTGGTTTGATCTTGATTGACTTTGAGCTTAATTCTTCTAGTTGGGCTTCATACTGGTATTTGAACCATGCCAAGTCAACTCGAATGCGTAAAACTTCAAAATAGGCCTCCCAAAACTCGTCCGTGGCCTCATGAATCCTCTGAGTGGAATTTTAAGATATTTTGCAACTGATCTAAAGGATTTGAGTGAATTGCGCACAATTCCAAGTCATGGAGAACATCATATTGTTCCTAGTGTAAGGGATGGCGGATAACAGGTAGTGAATGGATGCTAGTTATCTCATGTCCTTGACCACCTAAAGCCATCTAAACAATCCATGCTTTGACAATGTGTTAGCGTTAATAAAAATATAATAGAAAAGATAGATAAAATTGGATAAATGTTGTAGGTAAGAATAATTTTCAGAAATCACGGTGATTATGGGGAGTTGTAAACAACCTAATAAAGTTGTAATTTTCAATCAATACGGTTCGGGGCTATAAAATTTCAAAGGACTAAAGTGAGTTAATAAATCAAAACAAATGATTTGAATCAAGAAATAGGATTTGCAGGATATGATCTAACCTTGAATGAGTGTGAAGGACGGGGCTTGAAGCTAACTGGTGATTTGTTGGTCTCCCACAAACTCTAAAGTGATTCCTTTGCTTTCTTAATGAATGTGGATGCTAATGCTGGACAATAATGTGTTGATGTTGATACAATATAATAGTGATGAACTCTAATAGAAGACTAAGGTTCGAAAATGCAAGAAGATGATCCATAAAGAGGCTGCAATTTGGGCTTAAATAATCATTGGTGATTTAACAAATTGCCGATGATTTCAGCCATTTGGATTTTGTTTAGTAGATTGTTGAAACAATTTTCTAATTTCATTTTTCTTGTTCGTGTTTTCGAGGGATAGGATATGAGATGGTTTTGAAAATGTCGTGTTGTCTCATGAGTTGTCAAGGAAGGGATTTAATTAGTTAGATATGTTCTAATTTAGCCTAAGTTTGTTTAGGATATGTATGAGGTTGCTTTATTAAGATATATCAAACATAAAAATATATGGTTGTTTGTGATAATATAAGATTATGATAAGATAATAGGGTTTTATAAAAATACCCATGATTGATGTGTCAGGATGAGGAATTAGGGGTGATTTTAAATAATATTTAGAAAAATTACTTAGATGAATTAGAATATCATGGCATATAATAAATTATTTGATCGTATTGACATAATTAATCTAATGTGGTGATATAATACAAATGGGGTAATTAAATGAGGATAGGTGAATGCAAATTTTTAGTGTCTACACAACTAGTCATAATGAGCCTTCTAGTTTTCTTTTATACCTATTTCTTTTCGATAAATCACCTGGGTCAGCCTTCATATAGTAAAAAATTTAAAACATCATTATAAAATATTAGAAAAATCATCTAAAGGACCAAGTAGGTTTTCACTATCACCAAGACCCTTCTAGACGTCTATAGAGACACAACAAGTCTTGAAACCCTTCAAGAAGCCTATTCACCAAATATAAATGTGTAAGACTAAAACCAACTTAATCAAGACATGCCACACACTTATACATGTTTTATAAGCTCTCAAAAAACTCCATAAATCATGAAATACACTCAGAAAAATCATCACACCGTGAAACCCTCATTAGAGCATGCTTAACCAAGCACCCTCAAAATTCACCTTCAAAGAACATGTGATAACTTGCTCATATCTAATTAAAAACTGAAGTGTGATAAATAATTGTAAATATATTTGAGTCAGGACCATGATAAAATTAAAACCAAGTCATAAATCCAATCGTAGCACCTCTAAAACTATTCTGTTCCCAGACTGCTAAAAACTGCCTAAAAAACCAATCCTCACAAATAGGGCACACTTTTTACTTTAGAGGATCAAACATGATATGAAACCATCATGGACATGTATTAAAACTCTCATTCTTCAATTAATCATCATTTAGTCCATAGGTCTAATGAAAGCTTAAATGCACAAACCGAAACTTTCCAGAAACTTTCCTTTTGAGTGGGGCCCAAATACTTTCAAAATATATAAATCTAACCTAGAGAGAGCTGGGGATTCCTATAACCATAAAATCATCAATTTTTGCAAAAATTAAAATTTCTAGTTTCTATACTCAATATCTTCCAAGTCGCTCCAAAGCTAGGGTTTTAGGAGGGTTTCAAACTTGTTTACCTTCTTAACGATCGTTCATAAAAATGTGATAATAATAAAACCTCATTTTTCTTATAAAATCTTCATAACCAGCCTAATTACCCATGTCAAAGATCTTAGGTCCCCATGCAAATAATATAATCCATAACGTGCATTAGAAAGTCAACTTTTGCCTCAAATTCTCACTTTTGTAAACCCGGTTTTGGTAAAAGTGCAATATCTTCAAAAATATTCATCACCTAGACCTGAAACTTGGCATACAACATCATAAAATCCTTCTTGATGATATCTAATTATCATCTATGCTTTTTCATACATGGAACTCTCTAGCCACAATGTCTTACCCATGTCAACTTGCCTTGTCTTCATAGTCGTGCTTCATTAGAATCTAGAACTTGCACTTTACCTCGAAATCTGACCTTCTATGCCTTTTAAACCTGTCATGTAATATCAAAATGGTCCAAGAATTCTTGTATTATACTTCCTTTCTTAATTTTTCACGTTACCATACCATACAACTCATGCTAGGTATAGGACTAGGCCTAGAATGACTTAACACATGATAAAAGAGATTTGACCTTGACAACATCTTATAGGACTAATATCACCTATAAAAAAACATGTTAACCATTTTATACCTTATGAATACCTCACACACCCTTTGGAGCTCACAACATGACCATAATAGCTTGCGTCATCATGCCCTAGACCGTGCAAAACATCATAGTAACTTGAACAAATTTGGACACTACCAAACAAGCTTCAACTTGACTCATGGATGATACCTCCCTGAGACACATAAATTACCTAGACATCCTTTGACATCAATGTGCAACTTGACATCAATGATAACCATAGACACAATGACCAAAAAATTATACCTATGAACCCCTATACAACTAAGTCAACCGCACTCATTTGCTCACCTTGCACTTTCAATAGCATTACAAGAAAATATCATTCCAAAATCACTCCAAAATATCATTAATATTATAAAAGTAACAAAAAATCAAAGAGAACCCCTATATAGGTAAGGAAAATTTTAAGACCCCTTACTAAAATCCAACTTGGATTTTTTTGGCGAATTTATTAAAATGGATTTTGTGTTGATGGCAAATAGGAGAAAAATGTATTTAGTGATGCAGGAGAATAATTTATCTGGGAAAAAACATGTTGGGAATGGTAACACGGTTGTAGGGGATAGACCGTTAAAAAATATCGGACATGTCGATCGCATTTAAAGTCCAAAGAAGAAGGCATATGCAAGTATAGTCAAGTCATCTATATGAAATCACTACACAACAATCACCCGTTTGCATATACGCAACCGAGAATCTACACTTGTAGACAAAAATCTACATATGAAACTTAGTGGTCAGACGTGTAAACACTTGCCTACATACAATATCGAGTGATCGCATATGTAGCCACCCGGCTACATGAAGAGTTGGGAATATTAACATACAATCACCTAACTCGTATATGCAGACGAGCATTTGCATGTACATACGCTTTCTGCACATGCGGTCGGGTGACTATATGTGCGAAACCCAACTGTTTATGTAGTCGGTGGTTGTGCATGTAGTTTCCCGTTATATGAGACATGCGTCTACATGCATTTGTTTGTTTGTTATTCTCGATACATGTAGAGCTTCCCAATTACACAAACCAATGGCACCATGTGCCCTCCCTCACATATATATAGACTCAGGACCTCATTTTCCCTCATTTTCCCTTGCTCCTCCATGCTCTCGCCCTATCACTACCTCCAAGATCCAGCTCATACAACTATCAAACCAAGCTCTAGAGTCCGACATCCGCATCTGCATTCTATACTAAAAAAATGACATGCATTTGACATCCTCACAATCTCAAGCTGAACCTAAAATTCAATTTTGAAACCTCATGTGCTTGAAAATTACCACATTGCTAAAAATGAAGGACACCTTCGGTGATTGGGTAGATAATTTTTTTTTCGAGGGATAATTTACATGCCTCAATATCACATTGATACCATTTTGCTATTGTTTCTTTAATTCAATTATGAAAAATCTACATGTGTCTTCACATTCGAGTTGTCATCATGAGAATTTTCTTTTGGAACATCTCCAGAAGATATCCACCACTTAATAGGGCTTCCACACATGAATGTTAACCCTGTGACAACAAAATCCTTACTCTCTGACTTAAGACAAAAATTATCTAGAGTCCTACTTTGACATACATGTTGAAGGTAATAATTTATTTTTACATTTTTTTCTATTATTATCACAATAAGCTAATAACATGTTTTTTCCTTTTGTTTAGGTATTGCTAACTCCTCTAAATCAAGAAAGGGATTGTCATGAACGATGTTCAACACACATTTTTGAGGCCATGATTGAATTTTTTTAGGCTAGGATAGTCTTATAGGGAAGACAATCGACATCCCATCTTGGGCTATTGTCTACATCTTATGTTCTCTAAGTCACCAACAATTCGTTTGGTGTACAAATATATCCAATAGGATACGACATGAATTTTCTTATACTATTTGCAATGATACTACAACATTGTCATGTTGTAATTATATAATTTCATTATATTATGAAGCCTTTCTTGAGTTTTCCTCACAAAATACTAATATCCCAACTGCACTTGATGAAAAAATGAAACTAAATTGTCTTTCAAATGATGAGTAAGAGGTAACTTTATAGGTGAAATTTAAATGATTGAAAAATAGCTTCATGTATTTATTAAAAAAATAGAGATAATTTTCAATTTACTTTGAGAAGTAAGTAATTCTATTGCATGCAAGAAGATAAGATGTAGTTAGAGGTCATCGACCTCTCGAGGATTCTACATATTTATACATGGATGCATAATCATTCGACTCTAAGTCTAGTTTCAAAACAAAAATGCATGAGGAGTTCTATTACACTCCCTCAATTGCAAATGCTACAAGTAACTTCATCAATTATTCAGGTATTACTACTATTAATCTGTCAAGCTATGAATAATGGAACATACATTGTTTTAAATTTTTTATTAATAGAACTATACTTGTTTTTAATCATTATTGCATATTTACAAATTCCTCGGATAGTTTTTATCAAACTTCCCCACATCAACATGGACCAACAAAATTCACAAGGTTTTAACCATTGATAATGGAAGGAACTACACCTAGACATACTCTGCAAGGTAGGTACATTATTAGTATCACTTCGAACTTTAAGTTTTATGCTAAATTTACTAAACATTGAATTCTTGAGTTTTTTTCATATTTTATTTTTGCAGTTCCTCTTCCGACTTCTAAAACAAAATAGATGCCGCCACCACCACTGCAAATATAATTTCGCATACAAGGGGAAACAAATATTTTTTCCATATCAAAGTGGTGGCATGATTCATTTGACATGAAATTTTTTTCCAAATTTCTGTTTTGGTGGTCTACCTAATGTAATAGGCACCACCATTTTACAACAAATTGATCTTGATGATGATTTCTTGGGTATCGAGAGTGGTACTAGGGATCTAACTACTTTTAATCCACATAATATGATTCAAGGCTCACAAATGTCACAAATAAATCATGTTTAGTAGGCACAAACATCAAGTTCGCCATATGACACAACCTCTCCAACACAAATACCAGTACCACCATCTGATGATCAACTAACAACTTTTCCATTTCATAATTTGTTTATAAAGACATGTTATGCTACTATTAATGATGTTGTTATGTAGGATTTAGAGACTTTGAAAACATGGGAATTCGGGCCAAAGCTTTGATGAAGGAAATAAATGTTTATTTTCACAACCATTCCCAAAGAAATTGTTTATTTTCTTTAGTTCAAAATGAGCCAACAAAGATAGATGTATTATTGAATCAATCTCTCTCAGGTGTCATTATAGTAAGCAATGACTATAATGATAATGTTTTAGATGTAATGTTAAACATGTTGGAAAATTTAAATGGTGAAGCCCAAGCTTACTATAACAAATGGGCTAGAGACAAAAACATTGTTGTCATTGTAAATGTGGAAAAGATAAAGCTATCATAATTTTAACTCTTTCTTTGCATTGAAATTTTAGTTTTACATATTTTAACTTTTTAACTAATAATATTTTTTTGTTCAAATGCAATCAAAATATGAAAATTTGAAGAATGAAGTATTGGTCTTGGATCTTCATCTCAAGAATGCACGCAAAATTTTAAATGCTGCTATTTCACTAAAGGAAAACATGTGCTTCTTAATAAACAAAACAACACACTAAAGAAAATAATTAAGGAGCATGGCATGGATCCAAAAATATTGTTCAAGTAGAAATCAGATGCGGATCCTAGTTTACTTTCAACAGGTGATGCAACCAATCAAGATAGGGAAAATCTTGCTAGTATCAATGCCACAATTGATGATCTAATTAAATCAAGAGCACTAGTCATAGAAGATACAAGACTAGAGGGAGCATCTTAGAATGAGATTGTATTTCCTTATATTGTATAACTATAATTGTAATACGAGAATTGATTTTGAAAATTGTTTTGAAATACTTTGAATTGACACTTTATTAATATATTTTTTCATAACATCTCTGGTGTTTTTTTCATAACAATGTAAAGTATAATATCTGAGTTCTATTCATAATTATTGTTTTCATATCTTGTATTGTATAAAAATTATAAGAAATAAGGATACTGAAATTATTTATTCAAAAACATACATACATTATTACATAACTGTAACAATTTCATATGAATTTTTAGATAGGAATAAATATTTATAAAACATACCTCTTACAAAGCTAAAATCCTAAAACTCAAAAATTGAAACAATCCCTTAGCAAGCTATTTTTCTTTATAGACATTTGTATCTACTATGTCAACAGAGCATCCACTTCTTGGGTCAGTATTAAGATCATCTTTATTTCTCATTGTATTAGTGACTCCTCTTCTTTTAGTAAGTGAAGTCCAAATGGCAAGTTCCTTTCATAAGGAAATACATCCACGGGATAATGTGAAACATACAATCTCAAACATGTCTCCAAATTTTTATCCAACATGTTTCAAAGTTTTGATTTAAAAAATGATAATGCACTAAAGACCAATTCATCTTCCACCAATCCCAAAATAATCGTTTGGAAAATTTTATATAATCAAAAATATTCACTAATAAATTCCTGCAAGATGTTGGTGGGGTACAATTTCTTCCATAGCCTTGTGATAGCTCTATTTTTGTTGGTTCATTAAGATACCGATATTGATCAATCATTGTAAGTCTAAAATGTGTTGATTGAGATGTTAATAACTATTTTTGTAAAATTCCTTTAATTTCAACTACATTTACCTCTATGGACTTCTTTGAAACACTTAATCGAAAACTCATATATTTGAGAAATAGATTACTTATTAATTCTTCACTATGACCATCAAAAATGTTCCAAAATATGGGATTCACTACTCCCATGGCCTCTAGCAAATCATCCCTTTTAAAACAATCATGACTTTCTACGGATAAGCTATGTGAAATATTTATCAATTTCATTCGTGTATCAAAAATAACATGATTATCATATAAAGTGTGTGTTACATGAACTTCTTCAATTTTTATCCGATCAAATCAACTCTTTTTTGAAAAGTATGCATTGGTATCTCATTCCCATTAATAACGATACAAAGATAATCCTTAATATTTAATTTTAAATATCAATCGGGATCCTTAATATCGTTACTATTTTCCAATTCTCAAATAAAGACCCTTTTAAAGTGTCTTGGGACATGTATAAAATATCTAAAGTTTGACATACACTTTTCTCAACCGTATAAAATCAACAATATATATGGACCTCTCTTCAAAGCATGTTTACTCAAACATTTTATTTTAATCAACATGGACATAATAGAATTTAATTTTAGTAACATTTCCAAATCTATTAAAAAACACAACAAATCTTTTGCCTTATTAACTTCTCTACGATATTTATACATAAAACCTGCCAATGATGGATATTCTTCAAAAACTATGCATGTAGGTTCATACATGGAAATCCACCTTGTATCAACATATTTTAGAATCTTTTTACCATCAGTCACTCCAATTGTAAATTTCTGGAACTCTAGAATTTTTTTGGGTGTTGGACATATATGCATGCAAGTCGAGATAAGCTCTTTGAATTTCACAACACTCTTAAATGTGCTAACTATTTTGTATGCAAGATTCATTCTATACGCCATGCAATGGATTGGAATCATATATGGGGTAAAAATGGTTTGTATTCAAACAAAAGACCATTTCTATTCCCATGCATTCTTGATGGACCATTTGTACCAATGTACACCAACTTAGTAACGATACTATAATCATCCATCCCAACTATATCCCTCAAACTTGAAATAAAAACTTGTAAATGTTCTCGACATTGCAATTTTCTATCATTTTATGGATTGCTAATAAATGAGGTTTCCTTAGATGGTTCTCAAAAGTATAAACATGAATATAAATCCATGATGTGTTGTCAACTATTATGACCTCATCAATAGACAGTGAGATAAATCATGCATTTTTACTTTTTCTTTCAAATCCTCCTTCTCAATCATCACTAGAAATTTTTCCATTTCCCAAGCACTGTTGTTTGACCAATGCGATTGTGGAATATTAGGGAATCCATTATGTTGAAATAAAATTTTATAATCCAGAAAATCATAAATAGGTCTACCCTTTTTTATAATGTGGTAAATAGTTGAGAATTGTATATTTTTGGCACGTAGATTAGACTGAACAACTTTTCCTAATTGAGTTGTAATTGTTCCTCCTTTCTCAATAAAATTTTTTAGCCATTTTCGTACATTTTCATACTATATTTTGCATATCTTACATGCATGCATTCTTTTGCATTTTTCCATCTCTATGTTTGTTTTATTTGACCATCTTTTTATTTAATTGATACATATATTTTACCACAATGTTTCTCAATTGTGTCTAACTTGAGTTGCATTTTTATCCTTTCCAATTTTCCAGCTACAAATTATACATTTACATTTTGTTGGAGTATCATTACCTTTTTCTAGTTGTATTGGTTTAATGAATGGATACTTAGCTGCCCAATCGAACTTAAAATACCTTGAATGGTCCATCTACTTATCTTTCTTCGTACATATTTTGGTGTGGTATTATCCCTTGAAATAGTTGTTTCATCACTATGTGTAGAAATATCTTTTGTTTGGTGGATCTCATCATTGGGAATTTTTCTATGCTCTTCCTTTTCAAATAATTGTGAGTAAATTTTTTTTTGAAGTTGGAGTTTGATGACTAGGATTTTCTTGATTGGAAGCATGTCTTCAACTTACGCTTGTTGCATATCACACTCATAAATGACATCTAATGTAGGCACATAATAAGGATTTTACTCAAGTGGAGGCATGCCATCATCAATAATATTTTGAGGTGGTGACAAGTTATTGTGATTAATTCTTTCATGTGAAATATCTCTATCAGTGGGTTTTGCATAAAATGGATTTTTAATATTTTAATTACTAAGTATATTATAACAATTTGTAATTTGAAAATAAATAAGAAGAATTAATTATTTAGTTATACATAGTACTTGGTGTGTATGTTGGTTGTATCTACATGACCCCTTTTTGTGGATGGCTAAAATAAGATAAAATATTCCCTTTTTTCGATGATTGGCTGCCAGCCACCACATTTTGATTATCAATCAAACACAGGGAGAGGCACCGACATCCATTTGGATTTCGGGGTAGGCCTCTGTATTGTCTAGGCTAGCATCTAGACTATGCGGTTGGGTGTCTAGGTTATATAGTTGGCATTTGGAATATGCGGTCAAGCATTTGGATTATAAGGCCATGCGTCTAAATTTATGTAGTCGGGCATTTAGACTATGTCGTTATGCATTTGGACTATGTGGTTAAGCTCGTCTATCGAGCATCTGCGATTAGACATCTGGAGTATATGGTCATGCATATTTTATGTAAGAGCATTTGATTTTCAAAGATGCTTAGATTTTTTTTTATTAGTTGGCGAATGTACCCAATTGGTGTTTGAGGTAGTGGCGATATACATGCATAAGTATGAAATTTATTTTAAACACTAGGTGAGATGACCCACAAAATTAACTTTTACCCGAAAATTTAGGTGAAATGTTGCTCCGTATGACTCCTCAAAATCACCAAATGCAAATTTAAAAATGTAAATATTCGTGAATTAGCGAAGATTCGCCACTAAAATTACCACGCTTCTTTTCCTTCTTATTCATATATTTTTTTGGTTTCAATTCCGGATGTAATTTCCAACACTTAGACACATCATGATTCTTTTGAAAATGTTTGCAAATAGGCTTCTCATCTTCCTTCTTAATCGAAGAAATTTTTTTTTGCTTACCCTTTAATGAACTCTATCCTTTTGAACTTTTCTCTTTACTTTTGGATTGCTTGTTCTTGCTTTTTGAAAATGACTCTTTAGACATTTTCCCTCTTGCTTCCAAATGAGTATCTTGCACACACACCACATCAAGATTAGTAGGATTAAGCACAAGAATCATATGTCTCAAATAGATAATGCAACCCACCAATGTATTTTAGCAATGTTTCTTGTGTATGGAGAGAAATACCCAAAATAAGAGCCTTTTTTCTAAACTCTTGTGTATAATCCTAAACACTTTTCCCCTTAGTTTTCCTTAAATTTTTCCAATCCATCATAGCTTGTTGCATATAACCCAAAGGATAAAATTATTTTTTCTTAATTTGAAAAAAAATTCACTCCAAGTAGAAATTGTATTACCTTGTTTTCCTGTAGTCTCTTGTAGCTTACTCTCCCACCAAATGAGTGTTGTTCCACCCATTCGAAGAGTGGCCAAGTGAATTTTTTCCTCATCATCAATAATTTTTTGAACCTTGCAATATAATTCAATTTTATTGATCCAATTATCCAATTTCTCTGCATTAAGCTCTCCATTATACATTGGCAATTCAAACTTAATATCCAATTTCAGCGAAGGAAGGAATTAATTTTTTTACCAACCTTGAAAGAAGGAGAACGGATTGAGACGAAGAAGATTTTCTTCATGTTTTGGTTTTTTAACCCATTTGGCTTCTTTCTCCAAATGCCTTCTATGATCATGGTATAATTCCTCCACCATTTCTTTCATCTGCATGAAGGATCGACATAAATCATCATCTTGTTCCTCAGCCATATTTCCACGCCATGAACACCTCGATCCAACTTTGGGATCAAATTTGCTAATGTTCCTTCACCACGTCTAGAACATGACCTTGTTAACATACACCAAACACTTACAATCCAAAATAATGGTTAATCTAATCACTAAATCATCCTCGATACCAAACTGATCCATAATCGTATGTAATTTAAATTTAGAAAAAATCCCACAAAATTGCAATTTTAAACAATTAATGTGAAAGTTAAAAATAATTACATTTTTCCCATAAGTATTTAATTTAAATCTATATTAATAAATGACTATACAAACTAGATTAGAAAGAAGAAACAAAAAGTCCAAGAACACACAAGTTGTTAACTTGAGTTCGTAAATTTTCCTACGTTTTTGGGTCGTTTAAAAAGACCGATCTATTTAAAATAATTGTAAAAATTACCTTACAATGAGGTTTTACAATTTAAAAATCACCACAACCAACTTATGATTCCCTTATCCATAAATAAACTTCAAATAAATCCTCCATAATGGATTTCCTTTTCCAAAAATCTCCTCTAAGCATCCTTCACCACAGTTCTTGAGCAACTACACCTTATATAGCACATGAAAGCTAGTAGGTTGTTTGCAACCTCATGTTGCATTGGCTAGGCACTTATGCTTTTTCCCCACAGACAAGGTTTAATCCCCCTTAGAGCGCTCCATCCTTCGGTGCAATTTTTATTTTTACATTCTTTATCCCACATTGGGCACTGGGGATAGACATGGTTGTTTATAATCAAATGCTTGGTATATGAGTGTTGGATTTAGAGTTGTTTTTGATGGAATATACAAGGAGAATGGGTTAGAATATGTTGGGTGCGTGGACTACAATGTAGGCCTTATGGGCATAAAGTTGACATGTGTATGTGGCAAGTTGGAAAACCTTAAGTGCTAGGTATGTGGTGGAAAATAAATATTTGCATAGTTTAAAATTGTGGAAATTTAATCCCACATGCACAATGGGTTGGAGAATATAACATATAAATTGAAAGTGGCTTGCAAGTAGATGTGAAGTAGGGAGGCAAAGACACCCCCTCCTAAAAAAGAGCATGTCGAACTGGATGAGGGCCCCTAACCAATAAATAGCGGGATCTATTTGTCGAACATAAGTATCAAAGTGGAGGAAAAAACTAAAGCCGTATTTTTCACCATTTTTCCACTTGTCACAAGTTTATTAGTCCACTTGGAAAACTTGCACGAGTCCACATCACCTTAGACTGCATGTTTTATTTTTTTACCAATTGGGCCAACATTTAGTGTGTGATATATTTTACATCGACCTCCATTTTCACATTTTGCATACCATCGAAAGATATCAACGAACTCTATGTAATAAAATTATTTACAACTAAATTTGAATAATAGATCGGTGTTTCTAAGAAGAGACCCTCCTAAATTAACACAAGTAATTACACTAGCTTAATCACTAGTTTTCTTAGGCGTTATTTGGATGATATAAAGCCTCATTTTGGGTTATTTAAAAGGTTGATCAACACTTCAAGTTGACGGTTTTATTATCCTTTCACAACCATTTCCATCCTTTTATCCTAAAACCCACTTTGCAAACATTTCCAACAAATGTTTTGGTGAGGTTTCTAGATTGAAAGGATATTTCCATATAACAAGTAATGAGTTAGACCAATTTAATGTGAAGAAGAGATTTGGACATGCTTCTTACAGGTCAATTTTAAGAGGCATTGACACATTTGGAGGGGTTGTTTCAACTTATTTTGATCACATTATTTATGTTGGGTTGAATACCCATCACACAAATGTGTTGGTGAACATGTTTTCAGTTTAGTTTAAGCAAGGCCATGCTCAAGTATTTTTCAACACGCCCATGCTGACTATTTTTCAAAGTTCATTTATCTCGATACAAAAATTGTTTTACATATCTAACTTTAAAATAAAATGAGGATTGAAAATTTTAAATATAGATTTAACATTTTATTTCCTCATTCAACTTGAAAATGTAAATTTTTGAAGCAAGTTAGGAGAGGAAGAGAGTCCATGCATGTGAAAAATGAGGCGGTGCACTGAGGGTGATCGGGGTGGCTCCACTTGCATTCCATGAGACCTCAATTCTTCATGTCATTTGGCAAATAGTTTTTGTGCTTTACTTTGGATTTCAAACTTCCCATAACTCCACCTAACATTTTGTAAAATGATTGAGCATTCAATAAGCTGAAAATTTTGACATTCCATGAGAAGTTGTCTCATTTAGTCATTTGTTCAGACACTTTATAAATTTACACTAAACTCCCACACTTTGAGTACATATTGATGGGTGTATTTTGTAGAGTTGAGTAGAGAGGAAAATATGAAATCACTATACTAGGAGAGAGTAGCTTGTTTTACCTCGAAAGGAATTTATTGGAACTACATGTTTACAATAGCTAAAAGACATATATAATAGTTTATAGTGGGGTTGTAAGTAGCAAACATAATGTTGAGTTCTCCATTCAACTGATCCTCTCTACATAAATCCATAAAAATTGATATTGTCGGTGTGGAAGGCATTTAACATTGGCATGACCAAACTTGAAACATTTGAATTTTTTAATCCTATCTCCATAATGATTTGGCACTCAAAACCCATCAAGGATTCAACTTTAGTGCAGTCTTAGAGGATGTAAGCTAGTGGTAGTGGCATTTTGACATTACATATTACCATGCATTTTTATAGTCTCAACACCTTTTTAACAAAAAAAATATTTAGTGCATCTTGTTGCCATGACGTCTCAAGTTTGCAACCACCAAAAAAATGGTGCGGGATTATATCAATAAGAAAATCCATCATATGCGATGGATGCCCAAATTTGATCCCAAGGTCTGATTTTGGGGTGTGCATGGAAGGAGCGAGCAAGATTGTGGAGTATAGCTTAAAAAGTGTTATTTTCATTTGCATGGATGTTCCAAAGGTGCCTTAATGCATTCCATAATATTTTATTGGATTGGAAGTATAACAAAAGGAGAATCATATATTTGTTTCTCAATTGAAATATACTAAACAATGCTTGAGAAATTCATGATGATGGACTGCACACCGATTGCCACACCTATGGAGATAAGACTTCAGTTGTCTCATACAAATCCATCTCCACTAGTAAATGTAACTCTCTATCGATAGTTGATTAGGAGTCTCATTTACCTAACCTATACTAGAATAAATATCAAATTTGCACTGAACTATCTTTCACGGTTCATGTATGAACCTAGAGTTTGTCAGAAAGCAAAAAGCTGGATCTTTAGATATCTCAAAGACACTATGGATCTGGTCTAGAGTACAAGATGAATGATTATTTCTTGACTGGATATTCAGATTCAGATCATGCAGGTAATATTGATTATAGGAAATCCACATATGGTTTTCCTTTCTTTTGGGATCTGGTCCGATATCACGGGGAAGCAAGAAAGAAACTTTGTTTCTTGATCTTCCTGGCCTGAATATTGTGATGCAAGTGGATGCATCGTGAAGTGATATGGCTACGTCGCATACTTGAGGGACTTAGAGTACCACATGAGAATTCTACCTCCTTTTATGTTGAAAATGAAGGTGTTTGAATTTTTTTACAATCCGGTGTTCCACGAGAGAATGAAACACATAGAGGTACAAGTTCATTTCATTCACAAGCATGATTTGAAACAAAAAATTCAAATTCATTTTTACCCAATCAGTTGAAAAATGAGAATATGTTTTCACAAAGTCACTTACATGTGACAAATTTGAGGTGTTCATAGATTTCCCCTTCTCTTGAGGAAATGCAAAATTAAGGGGGAATGTTAGGTAAAACCTATAGTAGTTAGGTAATTTTACATTGTTTAATTTTTATTATATGTAGTTATGTTTTACCTTAGGTAGTTAATAGTTACCTACATAGGTAATTAGTTGTTTAATTTTTTTATTTGGTTGAAACCATATTTTTGTAATAATATAGTCTTGCACTTATGAAACAATTTACTTGTTTGTATTCGGATGTACAATGCATATAATCATTGCAGCTCTCATGCTATGTAGTTGATTATTGCATATCAATAAAATCATTAGGCTTTTGTCCCGTTCCTCACTCACACCGTAAATTCAAACACTAATATGGGTTTATAACAAGGCCTTACTAGACATGTTCGGTTGACTCTTGCAAGAAAATATAAGAATGTGACTATTTTTGAAAGCTAGTTCAAACTTGAATAAGCTTCTTGATTGAACATATAAAGTCACATCTTCAACAATAAATCGTATAGATGGGAATTTGCTCTACTACAAGGTCAAGGCATTACCATTTTTATCACATCTATTAATAAGAAACAAGTTTCTCATGGAATAAACATTAAGAATAACACCCTCATGTCGATACAACAAGCCAAAACCTTTCAAATTTTGACAAGGAATCATGTGTCAAAATAAATAACACATCATTTCACGAAAAGGGCCCAAATCCTCACCAAATAGGTGTACTAGAGTGGGGCCACTACATTTCCCCCATTTAAAAACATCATCCTCGATGTGACACAAAAAAGTTATGAATAATCAATCACAAGTTCGTAGAATCCCAAAACCATCTCATGTCACTAGGAAAATGTTTCTTATTCTTTGAAGCATGAACAAAAGTGAACAACAAAATTCAATTTTCTTCAATTTTTTATGTTATATAAATATTAGTAGTTCTCTTCTCCATAATGAGTTATACCTTAGTTTGTTAGCTATGTCTTACGGGTTTACTAAGGTTTTTCTCACAAGTGTACTCATAAAATGAATAGTGTTCTCATTATACAAGTGCTTAAAGTCGATTTAACACTTTAGTATTTTCAATATTAACAATTTTCACTTCAACTTTTTAACAGGTTGGCTAGTAACACATGAAATAAAAACTTCATGCAGGGCCCAAAGCACAACACGAGTAACTCCACAAACCATCTTTTTATCATATTTTAGCACAAATGTGATTCATAACAAAACCACCAACCTAATCATGGGAAGAAAAGTACAATCCACGCATCATAGTACCATTTACACATGACCTCATCATAGAAAATATATGTAACACGTGTCTAACATAATAATAAGTAATCACAACAATACATATGCAAAAAAAAATCGCATGACTCAAAAACATAATTGTCTCCAACATCGTGTTAAGATAGGATCAAAATATCACATTCCATCAATGAGCATAAAGCCTCAAGCCTTATAATACATAACAAAATACCCATATGAGCAACTCATGAATCAATTGTTATATCACATATAAAAACTCCACATGCCTCCCAAACCTCCATATCCCACAAAATAACTCCATATGCCTCCCAAAACAAACATCCACAACCATAACATCATACACATAGGTATAAAGGTATACATATAACATCATACAACCATAACTACACTAAAACTATTAGTTGGAATAATTTTTAAACACATACGAGTCCCATAGAAGTTGTTTTAAAGATAGGGATTCAAGTTCTTGAAAAATATGTTTCCGCATGCCAATTTATTTTACTTTCATTACATAAGGAGGGATTAACATGAAGTTAAAAGGGAAATCTTAAGTTTAAGAGGGACAAATTTCAAGTTTCACTTTACTTTTAAAATCAACATCTTATTAGAAACAATTTTGATAATTGTTATCGATTATAGATTTCATTCAAAATAAGCTCTTAAGAGGTCTTAGGTTTAATTTATTCCCATTTTCACTCAAGAGATCTACAACACACTACAAGCTCAATACTATGGTAGTTAATACATCTTTATCTCGCAAAATCTTTTCTCGAACTAACGATATTTCCTTTCTATTTGTCAAGATAGCATTATTGCCTATATGGTTTAGTAAGATTACTCACATGATTTTGGTGCTTAAAAGATATAATGTGAATTAAATCCAATTGTGTTATTTAGATTTCACAATGGGACTAATCATCGGTGTTATCACCATAAAATAGTTTCACAAGAACTTGATTATCCACTCGGTCTCAAAATACTATTACAAACACAACAAATTTAACTTATTTAGAAATGCATTTTAGAGATATGATGCCTAGAAGTACAAGGGTTCACCCACCCAAGGTATGATAGGTATTCATAATATAATCTTGCCTCGTGCAAAGCAACTCAAAATAAGGAAATAATTTCATTTGTAAATTCCTCGTAGGGGTAAGATCATATATCAACTTGCAAAAATCCCTAATTATGTTAGGAAATAATAGGTTAGTGCTCACATTAGAAGGTGAGAAATATTATTTGTATGGATTAATATACAATGAATTATACTAAAGTATATTAATGTAAGTGATTTGTTAGAACAAATGTAGAGATATTGTGAGTGGTTAGTGGGTTATTAGGAGAGATTCTAGGATTGTATAAGTTAGTAAGTTGGAACAACATACCTATATTCTAGGGGAGTGGTTATAGGAAAAATCATATTTATATGTAACTCATATTATTGAATATATATTGAATTGATTATTATTGAGCTTATGATCTTCCAAATTATGTGGGTTTCCCCACATTTGGTATTAGAGCAAGTTCTTAAAAGAGGCATCTTTATGTTTCGCTACACCCATGTTTTAGTTTGTCAGGAAGACTTAGGGAAGCAGGCAAGTGGATACCACAGAGACACCAGAAAACCTGTTACCTTTTCCACGACCATCTATTTATTTTAATGTCAAAACGTAAAAACAATGGATAGTAGGATACCATGGACCTCATGCGACTCCTTTATTTGTGTGTTCACCCTTCTTGCATATTTGTCAATGGTACTATCGGATACCATGGACCTCACAATGAATCGATGGCATTCATCATTCATTTGCAAATAAAATTATTTATGGTTAATAGTCACATTTGTAAACATCACATTTTTTCAACCCATTGTAAGTGTCACGAAGCGTTAAAATGGGTCCACAAGGCTTAGTTGGGCTCTTGTGTAAACTTGTCCAAGTGGATACGAAATGGCCCCAACATAGGTCATAAAACACTCAAATGAAAAATTTAAATCCCCACCATATTTTATGTTATACAAAGAATCCAACAGACCGTGTGAGAACCTAAAATTGATAACCATGGATTATTTTGGAAGTAGGGCGATCGGTGGAATTTTCTTTGTTCTTCAACAACCTAAGCCAAGGTGGCTTTGAAATGGGTATGTAAAAGATTCTTTTTGGTGGGGACGTGAAAAATTAAACATGCTATGAAATTATATGTACAACAAAGAGGTTTGCGATAAAATATTTTATTTCCAAAGTATTTATAGGCACAAAAATAGGGATGATTGCAAAGGGGTTTTGCGAGTGTCGATCGATTGTCTTCAACAACTAGCTTTTAAGTGGTCATGAAACCCACTTTGCAAACACACAAAATGAATGTTTTGGTGAGGTTTATATATTGAAAGGATATTTTCATATTACAAGGAATGAGTTACAACAATTAAATGCGGAGAATATACTTGGAGGCGCTTCTTGCGTCGATTTGAGACAGATTTGACACATTTGAGGGGATGTTTTAACATTGCAATTTTTTTTTAATTTTGATCACGTTATTTATTCGGGTTGAATACCCACTACAAAAATTCATTGAGGAACATAATTTTTGGTTTATTTTAAGCAAGTTCATGCTAAAGTATTTTGTCGCACTACCCATGACAACTATTCTTGAAGTTCATTTATATTGGTATGGAGACTATTTTACAAATCTAGTTTTAAAATGAAATGAAGATTGCACATTTTAAAATATAGATTATTTTTATTTCTCTATTCAAATTGAAAGTGCAAAAATTTGAAGTAGGTTAGGAGAGGGAAGAAAAGCCATACCTGTGAACAACGAAGCAGTGCACAAGTGTGCTTGGGGCAGCGCCACTTGTATTCTGTGAGACCTCAACTCTTCCTTCCATCTGAAAAATATTTTCCGTGCTTTGCTTTGGATTTTACACTTACCGTAACTCCACGAAGACATTTTATAAAATGATTGATGTGCATTTAATAAGCTGTAAATTTTGATATTCCATGAGAAGATGTATCATTCATTCATTTGGTCAAACACTCTACAAGTGTCCACTAAACTCCCACACTTGGAATAAATGTTGATGGGTGTATTTTACGAGTTGGGTAGAGAGGAAAATATGAACTTTCTATACTAGGAGAAAGAAGAAAGAAAGAAAACTGTTAACGTCCACGAGGCTAAAAATAGCCTATGAGACAGTAAAACCACTTTCTTCAGAATTCACCAATTCAGATCTTCTTTTGTTAATCTTGATGATGAAGTCTCCCATACCAGTTATCCACTCCTCATCAAACAACACTGTAATGACAAAGTCTTGAAATTGATTGCATATCTAGAACGAATGTCATTATAGGCACTGCAATCTATAATAAAGTGTTTTTCTGATTCCACTACCCCATCTGAACAAAAGACACAAAGTCTTTCTTCCCATTTTTCTTTAGGCCTTTTCCATCTACTTGTTTCACATCTAAGCCGATGGGAGTTTGTCCTTAGTTGAGCTATGAGAATCTTAGCTCTCCACGGAATGAGGGCCCTGATGTATGCCTTTTGTTGATGGTCACAAGTGTAGTTAAATTCTTCGAGATAGTATCTTTTTTCTGCCTCTATTGTCCCACATAGTTTTGCGGACCTTATCAATAACAAATGTTTGTATTTCTTTATTGCCTTGGGGCCATGTTTTCCATTCAATATTCAATTTCTTGATCCACTTGATATTTTGGTTCATCCATGACCTCTTCCTCCTGCATAATGGCTCTTTGAAGACAATGTTGGGCCACTGTTTGTTGTCATCTGTTCAATTTTGTTGAGGTATCTTAGAAGTCAAATCATAGCAATGGCTTCAATTGGAACTGCACCTGTTTCAGCTAAAAGAATCTCATAAGGGACCAAAACTTTAAAAGATTTCTTGGAACTATAATTTTGTAATAGCTGAAGATATGTAAAATAGTTTATAGTGGGGTTGTGAGTAGCATAATTTTGAGTTCCCCATTAGACCAATCCTCTCCACATAAATCCACGAAACTGATATTGGTAGTATGGAAGTAAATTGTCATTAGCATGACTAAAATTTAAGTGTGTGAAGTTTTCCACTGAAAATAAAATCATCTCTCCATAATGATTTATTACGCTGAAAGGTGTATACACGGGTGAAGCCCACCCTTCTCTGATACAATCTAACGGCGGAGAAAAATCATTATGGATAAGTATTTTGATGATTAAGCATGCCACGTGCACGATTGCCTTGGGTTCCTCAACACTGGACTTCTACTTACGATTAGTCAGAATGGAAAGCGACCCTTCTGGTTTTGTCCTACGTGGCACCAGATATATATCCTGGCAATCATCCTGATCCCATCCAAAACCTGTACTAAAATTGAGGCAAGAATTTTGGCGGAGGAAAACCTAAACGTGGGAGTTTTGGAGAATTTGGCGGAGGAAACTTCCATGGATGAATGCGATTCCAATTCATTTTGTTCCTTGGATTCGAGGGATGGAAGCGAGAGCAGCAATAGCGATAGTAATTCCTCTTCCTGGAATAATCTTTCAGAGGCTCATGACGGTCCTCTGTATCGCATGAACAATCTCGCAGCCACCCTTCCTCTCAAGTAAGATTTTCTCTGGATCGTATCATCTTTTCTGGTTAATAGATTGCCCTCCTTTTCTGGTAATTGATTTAGCGTGTATTATTTATTTCATGAGAGGCTTGTCGAGTTTCTATGTTGGGCAATGGGAAATCGCAGCCATTTTCGTGTCTAACATATGTGAAATGTGTGGACGAACTCACCAAACCAGAGGATTCATATTACAGGAAGATAAAGTTGAAGAGGTTTGATAGTTGTGGATCCATGCTGAATATTGCTTCAATGATCTCCAAGAGACCTAACAAGGCTTCTAAAATGATGGTCACCAAATCGGCCGTGAATTTTGTGTTGAATTCCATGCCACCGGTTTCGCCCACTAAACATATTTCATAGAAACTGGAATCAAATACAAGAACAAGGACGCCGCAGTACAATCCACATTTCAAATTCCAATACAGACTGATATCTTAACAGCGCGATAGGGTTACACTGTACAAAATTCCTAATTATACATGTGTGTAATTTTTTGAGCCATTTTTGGTTTTTTTTTTTTGGTTCCTGACGGCTTTGGATGGAGGCTGAACGCGCAAACCAAATTTATTTTCAAGAATATTATCCAGTTTTTTTATTCATTATTCTGCATTGTATGGAGAACGTGATTTCAGGTGGGAGTAATATGGGTGTTATCGGTTTTGATGGAAAGAGTGGATTCCTTTGTATTTGTTGGTGTATTATTGTAATCTTTGAATATAGGGGTTTACAAGTAGGACAAATACAGGTGTAGTGTATGTTTAAGGTAACTCTTTCAATCGCAATTTAAACTTTAAGATGAATAAATGAGCACAAAGTCCTCTGCTAAAAATCATTACAAATTTACTGCAATCTTTGATAAGAAGAGATTATAGGCAGAACAGTTGTAAGGCACGTTTGAGATAATTCTCCCCAATGTAATTTGAAGTAGAAAGATGAATAAATAAGTGCATGCCCAAACATTATTGAGGCATGTTTAATGGCGAGCGCCAAGTGTTCAATTTCTAAACATCCTACATCCACCTAAAACTCAAGCACACATAATTGTGGTAAGAGAAATGAAGAAGAAGATGTTCAAGGTAGAGCGGCGAGATGGATCAAGAGGTATCGGTGAGCAGCAGAAGCAATGTGTCGTCGATGGAGCGGTAGTGGGAAAGAATGATGTGAGTTTTAAAGGCGAGGGCGTGTAGAACAAAGCTCATGCTCTTTACGATGTGCTCCCCCTCTAACCCATCTGTGCTCAGGATGTCATCGCCTTGAAGAAAGTCGAAGATGGATTTCTAATAAACTCCTTTTGGGTAGTTGTTGGACATGCCTTTCGAGAATGTACTCGGCTTTTTTCGATTCGTGGTGACCACAAAAAAAAAGTTTGTCATCCATGGAGGCCTAAACTGTAGCGTTTGATGCAGAAAAGAGGGCAAGAAAAAGGAGGAGTAGAAGCGTTAGAGTGATGTAAAGAATAAAAAAGAACCAGAAAATAAAGAAATCATATATTTTCCTAGCATCTACAAGTAATGGTAACCAAATTTATTTTCAAGAATATTATCCAGTTTTATTTCTTCATTATTTTGCATTGTATGGAGAACATGATTTCGGGTGGGGGTAATATGGGTGATATCGGATACATGGTTTTGATGGAAAGGGTGGATTCCTTTGTATTTGTTGGTGTGTTACTGTAATCTTTGAATATAGGAGATTATAGGTAGGATAGGTACAATTGTAACGTATGTTTAAGGTAACTCTTTCAATCACAATTTAAACTTTAAGATGAATAAATGAGCACAATCATTCTCGTGAATGTCACATGCTCAAAATCATTACGAAATTATAACAAATTTCTTTGCAATCTTTGATAAGAAGAGGTTACATGCAGAACAGTTGTAAAGCACGTTTGAGATAATTCTCTCTATTGCAATTTGAACTCAAAAGATAAATAAATAAGTACATGCCCAAACATTATCGAGGATGTTTAATGGCGAGCTCCAACCGTTTGATTTTGAACATCCCACATCCACCTATAACCCGATCACACACAATTGTGGTAAGAAAAATGAAAAATATTCGAGGTAGAGTGGTGAGACGGATCAAGAGGCGTCGGCAAAAAAGAGAAGCAATGTGTCATCAATGGAGAGATAGTGGGCAAGAATGATGTGATTTTTAAAGGTGAGGGTGTGCAAAATGAAGCTCATTCTATTTACAATGCACTCCCCCTCTAGCCCATATGTGCTTAGGATGTCATCACCATGAAGAAAGTTGAAGATGGATTTCTAATAAAGTCCTTTTGGGTTGTTATCGGACATGGTTTTTAGAATGTACTCAATTTTTTTATCCATGGTGACCACAAAAAATAAGTTTGTCATCCATGGAGGCCTAAGCAGTAGCGTTTGATGCGAAATAAGGGCTGAGCAAAATGAGTAGAAGAGTAAGAGTGATGTAAAGAATAAAAAAGAACCAAAAATAAAGAAATCATGTATTTTCCTAGCAGCTACAAGTAATGGTAGCAATTGATGATGAGTTGAAAAACACGGTCTTGATTGTTAAAACCCCTTTACTCTGTTATTGCGGATCAATTACTTAGAACACTAGGCGGTGGCTCATTATAGGTTGATTATGGATTGTTTGCAACACAAAATATTTCTTTGTGTCAACCAACAAGTCATGCTTTGCACAAATTTGTGGGTTGAAACATGTCTTGTTAATGGTCCTCTCGAGAAAATGTATTCATTTGAACAAATCTTGACACTTGCAATTTGGGGATGAACTCGAGCTTCCCCTCTAACCCATTCCTAGAAATATCATGCTTTTCCGGATGAAAAAATGGGTGATGAACTGCTTAAAAAAATTAATGAAAGAGAATCAAGAGTGAGAAAAAAAAAATTACTTGAGCACTTTCGCATCCAAGGCATGTTAAATGGCGAACTCCAAGCATCCGATTTCTGAACATCCCAGAGCTGCCTCAAACCCAAGCACACACAATTGTGGAAAGAGTAAAGAAAAAGAAGATTTTCGAGGTGGAGCAGCAAAGTAGATTGAAAGGCATCTACAAGCTATAGAAGAAGTGTTTCGTTAACCAGAAGCGGTCTTTGCACGAGAACGATGTGAGTTTTAAAAGTGAGGGAGTGCAAAACAAAGCTTATGCTCTTTATGACATGCTTGCCCTCTGGCCTGTCTGTGCTCACGATACCCTCACCCTAAAGAAATTCGAAGATGGATTTATAATAAACTCCTTTTGGGTAGTTGCCAAACATGGTTTTCAGAATGTACTCATATTTTTGGGATCCGTGGTGACCATGAAAAACAAGTTTTCCATCCATGGAGGCCTAAACTGTAGCGTTCGATGTAGAAATGAGGGCGAGAAAAAGGAGGAGTAGAAGCGTCAAAATGATGTAAAGAAGAAAAACAAACCAGAAAATAAAGAAATCATGTATTTTCCTAAGCATTACTGAGTAATGATAGCAATTGATGACGAGTTGGACAACCTCGAGCTTCAATTGTTGAAACCCCTTTACTCTCATGTTACCAGATCATTTACTCAAAACACGGGCAAATTGACTCATAATAGGTTGATTATGGATCATTTGCAACACAATATTTTTTCTGCGTCAACCACAAAGTCATGCTTTGCACAAATTTGTGGGTTGAAACATGTCTTATTATTGGTGCTGCTAGCTCTATCGTTGACATTGTTTATGACAAATCATTCTGTCCACCTCGTTTGTCTTTACTTGTCGTCAACAACTTTAATCGATACACAATGCTTCATTGTGTGCTTCAATTTCCTTTACCACTCGTCGTTATTTCTCTTTCGGCATTAACATCACACACCTCACGTGTGATTACTAGTTTGTAGTAGAAATCCGTTTGAGCTCCAAATTTTGTGTAGGATTGGAGGATGTAAGCTTGTGGTAGTGGCATTTCAACCTTACACGTTACCATGTATTTTCTATAGTCTCCAATGATTTTTAAACAAAATAATCATTTTGTGCATCTTGATACTATGACATATGTAGTTTGGAACTACCAACAAACACTTACAGAGGCTTGTATCAATAATAAAATCCATAAAATGCCCGATGGATGCTCAAATTTAATCCAAAGATCTTATTCGGGGATGCGCATGGAGGAGCAAGAAAGATTGTGGAGTTTTTCTAGGAAAATTGTTATTTGTATTTAGTGGATGTTCTAAGGTGTCTTAATGCATTCCATGTTTTTACGCTTTCTACTAAAACATCGACAAAGACCTCTATTCATTATTATTTTATGGGTGCCCATACCCCTCTGTAAGGTTTTTTGGCACAAACTAACAAGGGTGAGTGGTCAGGTTCACTATCATTTGTAATTGGATGAATTCTCGATTGAAACCAACATCCACAAAGTGTTTTTCATTGAAAGGGGTAATTCACACCAAGAGAACCTCTAGCAACAACCCAAATGATAGTGACAATGGAGTGTTGCAGTTCCTCACCCCATGTTAGCTCTAAGGGGGAAATGTTAGGAAATCATAGGTTAGTGGTCATATTAGTAGGTGAGAAATATTATTTGTATGGGTTAGTATACGGTGAATTATATTAAAATATCTTAATGTAAGTGATTTGTTAGAACAAATCAAGTAGAGATGTCATGAGTGCTTAGTGGTTTGTTATGAGAGATTCTAGGATTGTATAAGTTAGTAAGTTGTTAGAACAACATACCTATATTCTAGGGAGTGGTTATAGGAGAAATATTTTTATAGGTAACTCATATTATTGAATATATATTGAATTGATTATTATTGAACTTATGATCTTCCAAATTAGGGGGTTTCGAACATTTGGTATTAGAGAAAGTTCTCGAAATAGGCATCTCAGTGTTTCACTCAACCCATGTTTTAGTTTACTAGGAAGACTTAGGGAATGGGTGAGTGAATACCACAGACCTCCCGAGAAAACCTATTACCTTTTTCGATGACCATCCATTTATTTAAATGTAAAAATACAAACAATGGATAGTAGAATACCATCGACCTCATGCAATCCCTTTTTTATGTGTTCACCCTTCTTGCATATTTGTCAATCTGCGGTACTAACGGATACCATGGACTTCACAGACAACGATGGCATTCATCATTCATTTGCATCCTATTTGCAAATAAAATTATTTATGGTTAATATTCACATTTGTAAACATCACATTTTTTCAGCCCACTAGAAGTGTCCTAAAGCATCAAAATGGGTCCACAAGGCTTATTTGGGCTCATGTATAAACTAGCCCAAGTGGCTACGAAATGTCCCCAAAATAGTTCATAAAACATTCAAAAGAAAAATTTAAAGCCCCAACATATTTTATGCTATACAAAGAATCCAATGGGACTAATGAAACCTAAAAATGATAACCAAAGATCATTTTTGAAGCAACTCTCTAGGGCCATTCAGTGGAATTTTGTTGTTGTACTTCAACAACCTAAGCCAAGTGGCTTTGAAATGGGTACGGGAAAGATGATTTTTGGTTGGGATGGGAAAAATCAAACATGCTATAAAATTATATGTACAAAAATAGGTTTGCATTGGAATATTTTATTTCCAGTATCTATAGGCACAAAAATAGGGACGATTCGAGAGGGGCTTTGTAGTGGCAAGCGATTATCTTCAGCAACCATCTTTCTAAAGTGATCATGAAACCCACTTTGCAAACACACAAAACAAATGCTTTGGTGAGGTTTATATATGAAAGGATATTTTCATATTACAAGGAATGAGTTTCAACAGTTAAATGTAGAGAATATATTTGGAGACATTTCTTGTGTGCGTCAATTTCGAGATGCATTTGGCATATTTGGAGGGGATGTTTTAACATTGCAAATTTTAGATTTTGATCACGTTATTTATTCCAGTTGAATACCCACTACAAAAATTCATTGATGAACATATTTTTGGTTTATTTTAAGAAAATTCATGTTAAAGTATTTTGTCGCACCGCCCATGACAACTATTCTTGAAGTTCATTTATTTGGGTATGGAAACTATTTTACAAGTCTAGTTTTAAAATGAAATGAGGATTGCATATTTTTAAATATAGATTTTTTTTTTTCTCTATTGAAATTGAAAATGCAAAATTTTCAAGAAAGTGTGGAGAGGGAAGAAAGGCCATGCATGTGAATAATGATGTGGTGCACAAGGATGCTTGGGAAGCTCCACTTGAATTACGTGAGACCTTAATTCTTCCTTCCGTTTGAAAAATATTTTACGTGCTTTGCTTAGGATTTCACACATACCATAACTCCACGAAGACATTTTATAAAATGATTGATGTGCATTTAGTAAGCTGAAAATTTTGATATTCCCTAAGAAGATGTATCATCATTCATTCATTTGGTCAAGCACTTTATAAGTGTCCACTAAACTCCCACACTTAGAATACATGTTGATGGGTGTATTTTGTAGATTTGGTTAGAGAGGAAAATATGAACTTCTGTATTGGGAGAGGGATTAGATTATTTTCCCTCTAAAGGGATTTCTTGGAACTATAATTTTGTAATAGTTGAAGATATGTAGAATAGTTTATAGTGGGGTTGTGAGTAGCACACATAATTTGACCGCCTCGTTAATCGAGCCTTTCCGCATAAATCCATGAAACCAATAGGTTACCATGCATTTTTAATAGTCTTCAATGTTTTTAAACAAAATAACCATTTTATGCATCTTGATACTATGACATCCCTAGTTTCGTAACCACGAGAAAAATTTTACAGGCTTGTATCAACAAGAAAATCCAAAGATCTTATTATGGGATGCACATGGAGGGTGCAAGAAATATTGTGGAGTTTTCCCTAGAAATTTTTTATTTGTATTTAATGGAGGTTCCTAACGTGTCTTAATGCATTCCATTTTTTTTAAACTTGCCACTAAATCATCGACAAAGACCTCTATTCATTATTATTTTATGAGTTCACATACCCTACTATAAGGCTCTTTTGGCATAGACTCGAGGTACAATAGCAAGGGTGAGTGGTCAGGTTCTTTTATTTGAAAACACTTTGACTTCACCCCAACTGCCATTACTCCTACCAACTTCCTTAATCCCCTCCCCCACGAAAATACTCTTCTTTTTTGGTTTATTTATTTTGTTAGTATAAATTTTATTACTTTTTTATCATTATAATTTTAATATTTAAATTTCAATATTCTATTTTTTTCATGTGAATTTGGCCCTTTGCTACCTATTAGGATGTTTGAATCTTGGTTAATTTTGATCATGTTGTGGACATCAATTATTCAACATTTACCAGAGTAAGAAATTTAAAATTTTACCATAAAATCGAACACTAACCGAGGTTTATGACAAGGCCCTACCAGACATGTTCGGTTGTCTCTCACAAGAACATCTACGAATGTGACAATTGTTAAAATTGGTAAACTCAAATAATTTTCCTGATTGAACGTATAAGGTCACACCATCCAATAATAAATCGATTAGACATGCACAACATCTACTACAAGGCCAAGACATTACCATTTTTAATCACATCTCCTAAGAAGAAATAATTTTCTCATGAAGTGGGGAAATGAACATTAAGAGTAACACCCTTACATTGATATAACCCACCATAACCTTTCATATATTGATAAAGCAACATATTTCAAAATAAAGGACACATAATATCGTGAAAAGGGTCTACATCCTCAACGACTAGGTGCGATAAAGTGGGGCACTACAATTTTTATGGGACTAGATGGAGGGGAGGCTTAAGAATTGCATTTCTGTTAGCTAAGTGTTTGTATCCCTTATAGATATACATTGGGTTCCAATCATGGCCTCGCTCCACTATTGGTCGGGTGTTTATAGCCTTGGTGGATATTGTAGAAACACCCTTTTTTGAGAAATCTTGTAAAACATTTTAACTTAAGTGATTTCTCTTTCTTATTGAAATTTTGTGGGTTGGGAAGGTCATATTAGCTAGGTTGGAGGATGATCAGAAATAAGCACTACGCTAGTGAGTCTTAGCTTCACATGTTAATAAAATGCAATATTAATGTGAGTTTAGTAAAGACTCTCTTAATGTGCTACAATATTTCTAAATCCACATTACAAATTTAAAATAAAGATTAGACACTTATTTTGAAAATGCAAAATGATCAAGTACGCTTGATGTACTACTCCAACACTTCTAGCACAATCTAATGATAGCTAGGCCTATTACTAACTCTCATTAATAAAATTTACTTCAAATATACCTTTGTAGTGTATTGTACTTTGTTTAGACTTGTCTCGACCAATCTTTTAATCACAATTCTTATTAGAATTTCTTGGATCTAACTCAATTCTTCTTTCATTCCACTATAGGTTTGCAATATCTCCCCAAGGTTTGTTCTCTTAATAAATTTATCCTTTAATAGCTCTATTCTCCTTAGATTGGTCTCAATACAAATGAGTTCCTTTATTAATAGTCTCAATATCTTTATTAATCTTAATTTATGATTCTCCTAACGCACCTTTTACAAACATTTGCACGCCTATCATAACTTAGTACTTATTTCTTTATCTTTTTGGGCTTATGAAATATTTAAATCATGTTTAACACTCTTAAATCATGATCTTACACCCTCATACAATTTTTTAGGGAATTTGGATGGCTATTGACCAAGATATGCTCCTTTAGGTCTCTTAAAATATTGTCTTTTTAACACAGACTAGAAACTCAATCACTTATTACTTGGTTTTAAAAACTTTCAAGATATATGAAACCACTTGGAATAGATTAATACCATCCTCCATAACCTACATATCAATTTTTCAAGTTTTTTTGTAATTAAAATTGAAGATATTCACATTTTCAAAAAAAAAAAAAAACCTAGGTTATCCTATCACACGGGCAACAAGCATAAAAATTCGAACTTGAGAAAAAAAACGTTTTAAGCCCCGATTCAAAATTACAAAGTTCTATTTTGAAGCTATACAACTTTTTTATTTGATGACCAATGTTTGATGTTGTACAAATTTTTCCTAGAATACAAAATTTACTTAAGACTCGAGCTCCAAACTAACCTGACAACACTAAAAATGCAATAACTTTCACAATTGTGCTTCTTTTTCAAAAATTACAATTGGAATATCTCCTAGACACTTATCTTCATCTTCTCCAACCACAACAACCTTACGTTGTTTGTAAAAACACATCAAAGAATTATGATTATCGGGACTATTATGAATTGTATTATGTTTCTTAAACCCAAAAGGACTTAATTAAGTGAAATCACTCCTTTTTCATCTAATCAATAAAAAATAATGATGTAAATAGATAATAGGAAATCATGGATTACCTTAATAATGACCCTTTACCCTTCATTCAGCTAAAAATATGTCCTTTCCCTTTGTATCACATCTTATTTTCTACAGTTATACGTATTCTTTTGCACAATCACGCTTATAAAGGCTAAAAACTATCTTATAGCCTCATATTCATACAAGAAAGATATAGACATGCATTAAATGAAGTCATAATCATAGATAAAATACATCTATTTATTGATAAAATACCTACAACATGTTACTGAGACCTACTTGCGGACATACTCTCCAACCTTTCTTCTTCAACTCCTCTCTCTTCTTTGATGGATTTTAATTTGTCTTTTTCTACATGTCTTTGCTTGAATTAGCATTCCCTTGATAGTGTATAATCCCATACTATTTCAACTATAATCTAAACATAGTTTTTTTAATTGGTGTTTAAGGTAGTTTTCGATTAGTGTTATCAAATGCGAAAATACCTAAAACTTAAATAAGAAGGGTTTCTCGATACTTGCACCGACAATCACAATCTTGGGATGATGGGACGTAGACAATGTGAAGAGGCTCCTCCTTTCACCGAATGAAGAGACTGCAAGTAAAGACAAACAACTAAATGAATGATATTAAATAGATAGGATAACGAGGTACTCAACAAAGTTCAATCCCAAGAATCCATAAAGACTTCCTTGTGATTAAGAAAATATTGAAATAAATAAATACTAAATCTAAATATGTAATTGCGTAGTAAATAGATATGTAATAAAGTACAAATATGACACGAGAAGAAAAATATGAAACCCTAGTTTCAAAATAGAGGGTAAAATACTTAGCTGATTCACAATAAATCCAAGCCGTGCAAGTTGGAAAAGCGATGTAATAGGAAGGCAAACATTGCAGCAACCGAGCCCATAAAATTTTGTGAGCACTTTGTAAATGCTAGGAATAGGTACTGGATAGGGCCGGGAGCATTACAAACCTCTCGAGCACCTATGATTGCTCAAAACCTCAGAAACTCAGTTTCGCAAGGTGCATTCGTTGGATGTCACCTTTAGTCACCTGTACTTCGCTGCTTGATCGTTGAATTTGCTTGAAACATACAAAGAGAAATAACATCCGCAAAACCCCAAAGAACATAAAATTGTAAAAAAAAATGCAAATGGGGAGTCGATCGACCACTCGATACCACCGTTGAGTGAACTTATGATTTAGGTACATGATTACATTTTAGACTCCATGTAGTTTTGCATGTATGTATGCGTAGAATTGTGCCCTAGGTGGCTCTTTATGTGTGTCACACTTGATAGTGAGCAAGTAGCTAAATGTAGAAAATGTAGATATATGTATGTATGTTAAAATTAACTTCCCTCCTATGAAGTGTATACAAAAAAATACAGTCCCTTATCCTTGAAAGGATGATTTGATGCTCTTGTAATGGCCTTTGGATGCAACCTTAGGTGGTGATAATATATGCTTAGTGTTTGGTCCTTTATCATGATCACATAGCCTTTTACTTATATGATTCCCTTGTTTGAATTTCATAATTACCCACTAAAAAGGCGTATTAGTAAGAAACAAGATGTCCAAATGACTAGAAAAGACCCAAAAGATGCGAGTAAGATATTAAGAGGTCGGGGTCACCCAAAGAGGATGGGGGCACATGGGTGCAAGGCGTCCTGGCTGGGCATTGGTGTCTAGAGTCAAAATGTTTAAGTATCAAAAGACAGACCAAGAAAGAAGGAGTGTAAGACTAAAAAGAAAAATAGCAAGCAAGCAAATATGCCGAGAGACAACATGGTCAATTAGTACTTTTATCATTTAGGAATCATATGAATAGTGGCATGTGATCAAGACTATAAAAATACACAAAGTGCGTGATTTAGTGTCTACACCTTGAAGGGTGTCAACTCATTTTAATACAATTAAGTTGTGTTGATAAGACAAGATAGATGACAAAGCTAGAATTCAATATGGATAGGGAGATCATGTTCAACTATAGCTATGGAAAGCTTGAAATCTTTGAAGTAATCAAACTAATACTTATTAGTTGTTTCTCGTATCTCGTTACAAATCTTGAACTTCTCTTTGATTTCCTCAAAGGTGGGGGAAAATTCGATGCCACACAAAGTGAGCTCGTGGAGGATGCCAAACTTCTCCCACATGAACAAATGTTGAATGATCGGAAGATCGTAAATACTTTGGTGATTGGGTGAGACTAACTTGGAACAATCATCTACATAGAAGAAATGCTTGAGATAGTTTGATTAGAACAAATAGATTTGATAAAAAATAGTCAACAAGGCTATTGTTATTTAAATTTTTACGGCTAAGAGAAACCCATTTGAAGCCAAATCTTTGATGAGAGAGAGGGGACTTAACCAAATTATAAAGAGAACCGAATGGCTCGCAGACAATGATAAGTGTCAAGTAGACGCAACTTCAAAAGTCAAAGGAGGCGATGAAGTCTCGAACTCCCACGGGATTGACACATAGAGCTAACAAAGAAGTAGGACAACGAGCTCGGACGGCCAGTGTCCACCCAACACTTTCCTAGGAGCCATAAAAAAAAGTAGAGAGTCTTAAAGATGCGCGGAACTTCCATGTGGATTATACAATAGGTGGACTCCATTTTCAAATTAGGTCATAAAAGATGACAAGCCATCCACCACGTATAAGTGATTTAGGGTCTTATCTATAAGATTTAATGCTCAAGACTTTTTCAAAAGATCGGAGGTGAAGGGTCATTTCATTAAAAAATACGTATCGTTTGAATCAAGAGGCCAGGAACCAATGCAAAAAGGTTCGAAAGATTTGAGGAGATCTATTTCTATCACTTCATATCATTTATCATGATTAAGGGCGAGATGAGAAGGATTTTAAAAGTTCTTTCTTACCTCTTCATAGGATTCCTCCATTGCAATCTTACCTTGGGTCACCACTTGGAAGTCCATCGTATTCTTCTATATGTGGGCAAACTTCAAGTAGCCCCACATCCTCTATATATGGCTCACCTCTTGGCATCCCATCTTCGTCTATATTTGGGGCACGTCCTAGAAGTCCCTCATCTTCGATTCTTGGGCCATGTCCTAGTAGTCCATCTTCTTCTATATATGGGACACCTCTAGGCAATATTTCATCTTCAATCTTAGGGCCACATCCTTGTAGTCCTTTATCTTCAGTCTATGGGACACCTCATGGTAGCCCACCCTCTTGATTCTTGGGTGTATCATTCACTTCCATTATATTTTTTTCTATCAATCATTGTGGAAACCCCACCATCATTTCTCACATCAATTGTTGGGGTTAGCACACCGGTTGTACAAACAATATATCAAATCTAAGCATACATGTAAATAAAATCAAATATTCTACCAGAAGAAATATACAAAACAAGAGACATAAATCAACACTAGATTTAATGTGGTTCACCCAGTGTGGGCTATGTCCACCAAGAAACAAGCCAATCTATTATCCAAAGCTTTGACAAGATATACAATGAAGATTTACAATCTTCCACACCTCTCAGATGTACAGTAATTTATTTCTCTCAAGCTTTTGCTTCATCACCAAGAATTCTCTCTCTCACCAACCTTTTCAAGTTCTTTCTAATTCTTGTTAATCTCCTACTTCTAAACCCTAGCTTTATGCTTATATAGTCATTTATAGACTTAGGGCACTTAGCCATGCAATTACAATCAATAAATCTATTTTAATACTAAAAATAGATATAATTCCCGAGAGTTAATTAAAACTTCATCGCATAGGTAACTAACACTAGGTTCTACCTAACCATCACCGGTTCCTACTTGCCCTTAACCGATGTCGGTCTTCCTTGACCGATGTCGGTCTGCCCTTAACCGATGTTGGTTACTATGTTTTCTAGCAAGTTCCAATTACATGCTAAAATGAAGTAATTGAGCTCCATAACTCAACAATCTCCCACTTGGAGTTTAATTACTACACCATACCTGATAAACATCATTCTTGGATCCTTCCTTAGCTTTGTTTCTTCCTCTTCAAGTCTCAAACTTGAAGACCAACAAAAGTGGAGTGTAGCTCCAACTTCTCCTTTGCTAATGGCTTCATTAGCATATCCGCAAGGTTCTTGCTCGTATGAATCTTTTCCAGATTCAATTGTCCATCCTCCAATACCTGCCGTATGAAGTGATACCTCAACTGAATGTGTTTCATTCTCAAATGAAACGCTAAGTTATTTTCCAAATGAATTGCACTCTGATCGTCACTTTCGAACAATTTACAATCACTTTTCTCTTTTCCCAACTCTTCCATTAACCTACTCATCCATATCATCTCCTTGCTAGCCTCTATAGCTACAACATACCTGTCTCTCGTAGTAGACAAATCCACAACCTTCGCAATCTCGAAATCTAGCTAAGCGTCGTTCCACCCTATGTGAAAATATATCCAGCAGGTGCTCCTCCTACCATCTAGATCTCCACCATATCCAAATCAAAATAGCCACGTAATGAAATATCCGAACCTCCATAGCATAACTACATGTTAGATGTCCCTTTCAAATACCTGAGTATCCATTGGACTAATTTTGAATGCTCTTTACCTGGATTGGCCATATATCTACTCACAAATGCCACCGCTATGCAATGTCCTGGTGCAGTACAAACCATAGCATCCATGAGACTTCCAATGCTAAAGCATATGACACTTGTGTCATGTATTTGAACTCCTCATGTGATGAAGGATACTTATCTTTTGTCAATTTGAAGTGTCTAGCCATAGGTTTCTAACATGGTTTTGCATTTTGCATGTTGAACCTTTCTAACACCTGTAGATATAATCCTCCCGAGACAAATATAATTTCTTATTTTTCCTGTCTCTATGTATTTGCATGCCAAGGATTATTTTTTCAACTCCTAAATCCTTCATAGAAAATGTGTGAGCTAGCTTTCTCTTAATCTCACCAATGTCCTCTATACTAGATCCTGCAATAAGCATATCATCCACATACAGTAACAAAATAATATAGCTCCCATTTTCAAGCTTCTTGAAATAAACACAATGGTCAAATTCACACCTCAATTAACCATGCTCTTGCATAAAAATATCAAACCTCATGTACCATTGCCTTAGAGATTGCTTGAGCCCCTAAAGGCTCTTTTTCAACCTCGCACACTAATTTCTCCTTACCCTTGACTTCATACCCAAGCGGATGCTACATATAAATATCTTCATTAAAATCACCATGAAGGAAAGTTGTCTTCACATCTAGTTGCTCTAAATGCAAATCTTCTACTACAATTAAACTCAATACGGTATGAATAGAAGTCATCTTAACAATAGGAAAAAAACCAAAATCAATACCGCTTTCTGTGTAAATCCCTTTACTAAAGGTCTTGCCTTGTACCTTTTATGTCCACCCGCTTCTTCCTTAATTCTGTAAACCCACTTGTTTTGCAATGTCCTCTTACCTACTCGTAACTTAACCAAATCCTAAGTTTGGTTATGTTCTAAGGAGTCCATCTCCTCATCCATGCAATGCTCCCATTGAACATGAGTCTTATCCGCATTACTTCTTCAAAATATCTAGTTCACCACTATCAGTCAACAATAAATAAAAGAAGGTGTAAATCTTTCTATAAGTTTACTTACCTTTGTGACCTTCTCACATGAGTTTTGGGGTACTGGAGGCTCAATCTGGGCCTCCTAAACATTAGTATCTACTTCTGAAAGTGACCTATGCCGGTCACCTCTAACTAACGTCGGTTCTACTAACCGATGTCGGTTTTGATCCTCTCTAACCATCGGCGGTTCATCTGACTGATGTTGTTCGGAGAGACTAACCAACCACGATTCTATGTATTTCTGTAGATGTTTCTTTAAAACCCGAGAGTTCATTTTCATCAATAAACTTCTCAATTTTATCATCCTTGGGTACCAAAATTTGATCCATGTACATTCTCTTTTCATTCCATTCAACATCATGACTCCTAATAATTTTAGAATTCTCTAAATCCCAAAAACGGAAACCAAAATCACCAGATCCATAACCAATGAAAGTGCACCTCTTGGATTTTACATCCAACTTTTTCCTATTTTCCTTATCAACATGCACAAAAGCTTCTGAACCAAAAACTTTAAGAAAAGAAAGATCTACCTCTTTTCCGGTCCAAGCTTCCTCTGGTATTCCTCCATCTAGTGAACTTGAAGGCCCACGATTAATCAAATAAACATTGTATCAACTACTTTCGCGCAAAACTATAAGGGCAATCCAGAATGTATTCTCATACTTCTAGCATGTTCCGTGATTGTCCTCTTCAATCTTTCTGCAACACCATTCTCTTGTGGTGTTCTTGGAACCATTCTTTCTATACATATACCATTCATTGAACAATAATCATTGAAAACCTTGTTACAATATTCACCACCATTGTCATATCTAAGGCATTTTAACTTAGAATTTAATTCATTCTCAACAAGGGCTTTCCATATTTTAAAAGTCTCAAAACATCATATTTACGTTTAATACAATAAACCCATACCTTTCTTGTAGCATCATCAATGAAAGTAACATAATACTGGGATCCTCCATGAGAAGCTACCTGAGCTGGTCCCCACACATCTGAGTGTACAAGCTCCAATTTCTGCTCCTTCTTAGTTGCCCCAACTTTGAGAAATCTCACTCTCTTTTGCTTTCCAAAGATACAATACTCACATAAATCAATATTTAAATCTTTCAAATCTGATAACTTACCCTTAGCCTTTAAGATCTACATTCATTTTTGACTCATATGACCCAACCGATTATGCCACATGCATGCATCTGAATCTGAAGTAGATAATGCAGAAAATGAATCAGTAATACATGTAGATAAATATAATGTTCCTACCTTCTTACCTCTTGCCACAACAAAAACACCTTTTGTGACTTTCCAAGAGTCTCATATAAAAATAACCATGACCACAGATTTGCCTAGTTGCCCTACAGAAATAAGATTCCTCCCGAGGCTTAGCACATGCCTCACATCTTTCAATACCCATGTATTTTTATTCTAAAATTTTAGATGAACTTCCCTTTACCAGTAATACTGCAAGGTTCATCATCACCCAAATAAACATGCCCAAAATTGCCCTGGACATAATTTCAAACCCTTATTAGGGGTTGCATGGAAAGAAGCTCTTGAATCTAAGACCCATGATTCAATTCTACTATCTAAAGAAAGAACACGAGCATCTTGCATTACTCTACGATGCAAGCAAGATTTTCTTCTTTACATTTATCTCGGTTGTTGGTTCTCTTTATCCTTTGACCAAAAATCTTTCTTTGCATGTCCTTTCTTTCCACATTTCTAACAAGTAATTCTCTTACTCCTGGATTTAGATCTGTTATCCCTTGACTTTGATTTCCCATTACTCTTACTCTTGGTTCTCTCCTTCTGCCTATACTCTTCTAGATGATGATTCCTCTATACTCTTCCTACGAATTTCTTCATTCAAGATTATACTAACCACATTATCAAACTTCAAAATATTATTAGCATATGTTTTATTACTAATAGCCATTACCGAGTTGTACCAACTATCGGACAAAGAACATAAGAATAAAAGTTCTTTTACTTCATCATCAAAAGTTATTAACCAATTTTAATCGATTTACAATAGATCGGAAATCATTCAAATGACTAGAGGTAGATTCATCTTCATGCATCTTAGAAATAAATAGTTTCTTCATCAAATAAACTTTATTTAAAGCACTAGGTTTTTCATATAAATTAGCAAGAGATTTCATTAACTCTATCGTAGAAGTCGCTTCTGTAATATTGGAAGCCACGAATGTTGCCAGGCTCAATCTTATAGATCCCAAAGCCTTTTTTGTCAAGAATCTTCCATTCTTCATCAGTCATCTTCGTAGGTATAGACTTCTCATCCAACAGTTAGTACAAATCTCTTTGATATAGATAATCCTCAATCGCATCTTCCATAATTGATAACTTCAGGCCACAAATTTATCTACCTTGTATTTATTTTATTTCGCCATTGTTATAGCTCCCACTAAATCGAAAACCCTCTCGTGAGTAAATTTTCAACACAAAAAACCTTCAAACAAAGCTCTAATACAAGTTGTTGGGGTTAGCACACCGGTTATACAGATAATATATCATATCTAAGCATACATGCAAATAAAAGTGAATATTCTACCAGAAGAAATATACAAAACAAGAGACATAAATCAACACTAGATTTAATGTGGTTCACCCAAAGTGTGAGCTACATCCACCAAGAAACAAACCAATCTATTATCCAAAGCTTTAACAAGATATACAATGAAGATTTACAATCTTCCCAACCTCTCAGATGTACACTAATTTATTTCTTCCAAGCTTTTGCTTTATCACCAAGAATTCTCTCTCTCACAACCCTTTTCAAGTTCTTTCTAATTCTTGTTAATCTCTTACTTCTAAACCCTAGTTTTATGCTTATATAGTCGTTTATAGACTTAGGGCACTTAGCCATGCAATTACAATCAATAAATCTATTTTAATGCTAAAAATAGATATAATTCCCGAGAGTTCATTAAAACTTTGTAATGTGAGTTACCGATGCGATTACCGCTAACCATTGTCGGTTCTAACTTGCCCTTGACCGATGTTGGTCTTCCTTGACCGATTTCAATCCGCCTTAATCGATGTCGATTATTGTTATTATCCAACAAGTTCCAATTGCATGCTAAAATGAAGTAATTGAGCTCAACAACTCAACATCAATTCTATTCGTCCACTTTCTTCTCCTACTTCTCAGGATCAGACGAGTCACATATTAGATTATAGGAAACCAAAATGATTCCTTCATCAGAGTTAAATCAATAATTCCAAGAGCTCCAAAGCTCATAATAATTTAAACAATATCAAAGTTCAGAATTAAACGTAATTCAAAAATGCACATCAACGCAACCATCAAGTATGGCGTAAAGTGTAGAAACCTCTAAATAGGGAACTCAAGCTCCCACACACAAAATCCATGTTTCATAGTAAAACACAATCATATATTTAGTATGAGTTCACCACGATCATTAAGACCGAGGATAATATAACTCTTGATAAGAAAACACATGTAGTCTTCCTTATCAAGGAAATTTCTACAATTGTTGTTCGATCTTATCACGCCAAGTGACCTTGTCGGTCCCACTATTCAAAAAAAAATCACAACTACAAAAAAATGAGGAAACATTTCAAAAAATCAAAGGTAAACAAACACATTGCAATCAGGTATTGCATACACATGGATGTTCTTTCTTCCCTTTCTTGCTCTTCTTCTACAAGTCTTCCTACCATTTTCATCCCTTTGGTGATATTTTGGTTAGCTTATTAACACGCATTTGCATGGCGCTTATCTCTATGGTATCCCTTTGGCCTTGGTCTTTTATCACCTTGGTAAATTAAATAATGACTGACCTCTTAGAGATCCTATCACAATCAACATCTAAAAAACTTATTGCGAAGAAATTTTGGATATATATGTTGACACTAGATAATGTCTTCATCGCACTCACTTCCACCCCTTCCATCAAAACATCAGTGGTTCTTAACTCCTTGTCAAACAAGAGAGCTGAAATAAGTTTTTAGAAAGCAAAAGAATCAATCAAATCAAAAAGCACAAAGTTGAAAACAAATGCTAAAAGAAAAATCAAATTGATATATAAATTTGTCTTGGGGTATTTCCAATAATCTCTACCTAGGGGCTATGGACACACGACTAGAAGTAGAGTAATTTTGCGATTAGAATCAAATGTATCTCTATCGGGGCTATGAACACCTAGTTGGCAGTGGAGTAATGTACAAATATCCTTCCACAATCCATTAAAAAAATCAACTTTGAAAAATAAATCATTCATACACATTGGCTAGGTTTAGGATGTCTTCACTTATTGTATATCAAATCTCCTCCAAGAGGTAATAAATTTCCACGTGCACACATTGGATCTCTATGAGTAAACATGATCAATATGTTATCAAGTGTCTTTTTGTTTACCTTGTTCGACTCTTACTCTAGTTCGTATCTTGTCTCACGATTCGTGCCTTTAGCTAATCACTTCTTCATCACGAGGCTTCTAAGCTACATTCACAACATTCACATCATTCTTCTACTTAGTTCAGAACATCCATGTGTATAATATTGTCTTTTTTCATGTTGTTGGGAACCTTTGTCCCCTTTCACAAAAATAATCTTCTACTTATTTCTATCATATGCTTCTTGGCCAACTTACGTTGGGGGAATCCTTGCTCCTTCCTAAAGCACGTCATTATGTTACATTCATCCGGATGTTGAACCTATCTATATTGGCCATGATCCAACTTATACGTGTGAAGATTTTTCCTTTGAATATTTGCATCTAACATAATTTCACATCTTCACTTTCTTATGTATAAACGTGGCATTACGCGCCTTGTACATCCCATCTGTCACTGGGGGAATCCATGTTTCTTCATTTCTTGTACATAGCTTCAAAAAACTTCTAGAAAATCAAAAACATTCAAATATGTTTCAAAAATTAAAAACATTCAAATATGTTAGTCGGAAAAGACAAAACATCCAAATAAACATCAAAAACTCAAACAAATTAGTAAAGCAAACTAAAAAGCCAAAACAAATTAGTAAGCCAAATTCAAAAACCCAAATTTATCTTACCATTGTGTAGTTCGCTTTGATACCTTTCCAATGTAAAAAATGGAGTCATTTTGAGGTCAGAAGCACAAGTTATGGCCTCTGGAAGATAGGTAGTGCATTCAATGTTGCACAGGCGCATAGGATCCCGTGTTGAACATTTCCAACACAGTGCCCTGACGCCCATGTTACCTCAAAAAATTCACAAATTCAAAAAAAGGAGGCCAAAGACACGGGTGTGTCATAGCGCCCATGTTGCCTCACAAAATTTAAAAATCAAAAATGAGGCCAACACGGGGGGCCTAAGCGCCCATGCTTCCTCACAAAATTAAAAAAATCTAAAAGGAAGCCAACACAGCGCCAAGCGCCTACGCTTTGCCTCACAAAACCTAAAAATTCAAAAAGGAGGCCAACACAAGGGCCGAGGCACCCATGTTTCCTAGCACAAACGCTCCCCGAGTGCATAGGCGCACCCAACATTGACAGCCATAACGTTTGCTCCCAACCTCGAAACGACTCTATTTTTTTACGTTGGAAAGGTATTGAAGCAAGCTACACAATAGTAAAATTAATTTTTGGTTTATATTTACCAAAAATTTATGGTTTTTTAATTATTTAAATGGTTTGCATATAGTTGAAGCCTGTATCACCTGTATTATCCTCAACATCAAAATTGGTCCTATAAAACCCTCTTTCTGATGTTCTGGCTTGTTCTTATCTCAAATGACATGTGGATCATTGTGATCTACATCAATTAACAAAGTTGGGTCTACTTATTAAATCGGTACTTTCGTGTAACAATGAGTTGATAGGTACTGTATCATAATGCATGAATGCTTTCTATGGGACTACTTGTGTCTTTCGTTATTACCCTCACATGTATCCTTGCTTGGGAACCATTTTTAACCCTTGTCGTCTACAACACGAAAATTTGAAAACTGGCATGACTTGATAACAAAACATTAGAACAACTGTCTTAAATGTTGTTTGTTTGAGTGCATGTGATTGCATTTGGTTTCTTTGTTAGGTTAGTTGGTTTACTTCTCGTATTGCATTGCATTGTGTATGTTGCATGGAGCTAAATATCATTTTAATTTCTCGTATTTTCATGGAGTTACATGTTTTTAAAGTAAACAATTGTTGGTAATTTATATTTTCATGTTATCTTACACTTTTATTTATTTTAAATAAAGACCAACGATGTAGACCTAGGGGCAAAATGATATAAATAGGTTGCTTATTGAAAGGTTGGATGCAAATATTGGGCTTGTCCAATATTCTCCATTAATCATTTCTTCTCCATTATCATTTATTATCAATACTAATTTTTCTTCCAAATCACCGGGAAATAAACAACCATGTTTATCCCTATCCTTATTTCTTCTCAATACCTAAGGGTTTCACGCTCGTTTTGACCCATTTTCTTCTATCCATTTCAAATCATATTTTCGATCGTCGATTGACTTCTTCTATCACCCCATCGACACTCGAGGGGCATCCTTCATTCATGCTAATTTTTCTTCAAAATTTACTGTTTATGCTTGTCTACTATATTTGAAGTGAAGTCACTAACTTCACCTCAATTCTATACTTGTAGACACCTAAATTCTACTTTTGCAATCTTATTGCCAAAACACACGTAAATCACTCTTATTCTTGCCAAATCCATTATAATTAGTGGTTTTCACTAATTAACTAATGTTCCTTACCAAATTATCCAATTAACACCACATTGTTGATTGTGTAACCCCTTTCGCATTCAGGATGCCACTTTACAACGAATCGTAAGCCAAAATCCTCTTCAAAACAAACAATTAGCGATTATGAGCTAATTAAGCCTATTTTTCCCTTGATTTGGTCAATATGCCCTAGTATTGACTTAAACCCCTCTTCCAACACTCAAAATCACCCCATTCACCTCCACAATGTCTCAACAAGCTTTAAAATCTTATCTTAGCCTCCTAGTTGACCCTAAGCGGTTGATTAAGGCTTCATACCTCTTAATCACTTGGTAATTCACTAATTTTGATTAGCAAGGCCTAATCATGATTAACAATTCTAATCTAATTTGGGGCTTTTAGTCCCACATGCACCAAAATACAAGTTTCTCCCAAAAGGAAAACTATAAAAAGAGTGCACCTCATTCCTTTATACTTTACACCATGCTTTGATTTGCATCTCATATAATACATATGATTCATAGTCAAGTTCAAATCCTTGCCTAAAACCTTCAACAAGGTTAGTAGATGAATAATCTAAAGTGACTTAACAATTCATTTGGAGAGGTCATTTCACCATTATTTGGAGTAACAACCATAACCATTTGATTTCCCTCTTAGGTCTATTTAGGCCCATGTTAGGTAATTCAAGCATATTAGTAGGCATGTTTAATTAGATCTTGCATTGTTTTCATACTAGTTAAGCATTCCCTTTAACTTCTATCTTAATGTTACATTCCTAGACTTAGAAACTTAGCTATTAGGTGGCAATGGTGTTAGCCTTCCTTGTTTAGATTTTTTATTTTCTTGTAAAGTTTAGGGTGTCATCAAAGATAACTAATTAATTTTGTTTTAATTTTTCATTAGGAAAATACGGTTATTGGGTCCCTCACCCTTTCATTAATCATTAAGAAGATATTCAATACAAAATATGTATCACAACAAGGGTAGTAAAACATCCCATCTTCATAATACGACCCAAGGAATACCGGATAAAAAGTATTGTCTTTATAAAAAACAGGTCTACCACAACTAACTGAGATCTAAGATTCTACAAATGGCTACACTTTCATGCTAAAACCAACCAACATAACTAAGACGTCTTTAACAACCCAAACCAATTCCTTTATATTCAAAATATCAGAAAGTACAAGTTCCCAACCCCAACCTTATCCATCTCAAAAGATTCTCCGATTGTTTCTTCTCTCCTTCCTATGGTCCCTTGTTCTAATTCCTCCACAATCTCTTTCTTTTTTATTTTTATGTCTTATGTGCCTCTACTAGAACTTTTCCTTTTCCATATAACTACCACAATTTTATCCAATTCTCCATACACTCAAAATGCATATTTTATATATATTCTCTTCACTTTTGTAGCTATTCTAAGCATATCACACTAATCCTTCTATAATCGAATTTATTCGAAAATATTTTCATCATTCTATACTAGTCTCATCCATACACTCCAACAACTAACGTATTCCAATAATTTTCCTTAACCTTACCAATATGACTACATCATCCATCTCGCTTTTGCACCATCCAATCCACCCCATATTGTAATAACATATACATGATTTCAATATCATCTCTACCATTATCCAATGTGATCTATGGTTTAGGGAACTCATCTTCATACAATTAAGCTTACTTCATCTAGCGTGAAGTTATAAAATTTATAAAAAAAAATCTTAGACCCAAGTTAGATTAAGTAAATAAATCTTCAACATCAAAAATAAAATTGTAGTATATAAAATCTTATGCATCCATACGATCAAACACTATGCTCTATCATCAAAAAATTTATAGTAATAGCTAAAAATAATAGTTGTGACCTATTGTATTCTAAATCATTCTTCCACAATATAGTTTTTTTCATCAGAATCCCCAAGCTTTCGTAGCTAAATCAAATATTTTGTCATGTATATGCATCATTCCTTCATGTTATTCTCTTGATTCCATGGCTCCTCCTTCGATGCCTACACTAGCTATTTGTTTTTCTCCCATAAATCTCTACCCCATCTTCTTTAATTAACCAAACTTTGTTTTTGTAACTCTTCTTTTGCTTCCACAACTTCGGAAAAATTCCAATGGTTTAGAGATATTATTAAAAACCATGACATTTGGAAGTTCTAATTTTGTCTCCACTTCTTTTCCTTGCTCCATATTCCATATCTCTACAAGTAACACTCTGTCATATCTCTTTTTTCGCTTCCACTATTCGCTATAAATCCTATGAGACATCCACAACTTCATCATATTTTACGCTCATTCCCAAAAATATATACCAAATTTCTTGGGGAATGGAAATCCCCTCATCATATGAAAATATTCCTTCTTATGGTAGAAAATAGTTCTATTACCGTCTTTTGACACCCCAATTTAACTACCTCCAAATATTTTTCAACCAATTTTCCAAAGCATGTACTTTTGGCCCCTCTACTTACTCTTTCGGGAGGACAAAGATATGTCATTATTTTCCACTTTGGTCTAGGAGACAGAATGTCTAGGAAAAACTTGTAATTCTTGGCCTTGTGTAATAGATCCGAGTCCATCAAATTCCCCCGACCATGTTTGTTTAACATTTTTCCACCATTAAAGTGCAACCTCGAGGCCTATTTTCTACTTTGGCTCTTGATGTGGCCAACCTACCTAGGATTTTCTCGAAATACTATTGTTTATGTAAACATTTTTTTAGTTACTAATGTAGCCAACTTGTTATGGTGAGCCTCCTCCACTACCATTTCTATAGATACTTTTGAATCCAATTGTTTTTGTAATGAGATCTGTCTAAAATTAGAGGTTGGAGAGCTTTCTTACCTTCAAAGGTCTCAAGAAAGCATGTGCCTTCAAGTTGTACTAGCTCTACATCTTGTGAGCAAGCGGATTCAAGTCCTTTTTCTTATTTTCTTATTTAGGAAAGATCCTTTTTTGGAATGAGTATCTTCTATGTTTAGGCTGGCATCCATAATGAGAAGAATCATAATCTTTCATCTTTTTCCTTGAATCAAAATTTTCATCTTTTTCCCTTTTTGTATAATATTTTTAGTATTTTTCAATTTGTGTCTCCTTTTCCAAACTTGTTTTGTGCCAAATGAACCTTGGTGGTCCATTGTGTAAATTGGATGTGTAGTAGTTAGGTGTGTGAAATTTTTATGTCCACTTGGTCATTTGAATCCATTCTTTTTCCAAATATCTCGTTGTCCTCACTAAATTTTCATATTCAATTGGTTGTACCAATTATTTTCCATTGATATTCAAAATTATAACTTGAGGGTGACCTTTTCTATCTCCCACCTTAACGTTCAATCACACAAAAGAAGCATATGGTCCATAAGATCAAGAATCCAGATGATAAAAACCTCATAAAGCTTCATCGATCCTTTCAAATATATCCTATCGTCGTATTCCATAGGAAGAGAATATAAATGATCCAACACAAATCCAACCCACATGTTATTTTAGGTTTCATAAAACTAGGTTGCCATGACTAAACAAAGATTTTTTCCCTTCAAAAACTAATTTTGAGTGAATACCCGATCTCTCTCTTCCGAACTCTAAAATTTTACCATAAACCAACCTTTTATCAAGTATTTAAAATTAAATCTATGGAACACTTGTAAGTTTTTGAAGCCATGATCCTAAAAATCATCCTTCCAAGACATTGCATGAAGTTTCCAAGGAGCACTAGATTCTCCAAGCTCCTACATTCCTACTCCACCATTTTCTAAGGGATCATCACTCTTATGACTTGTGATGTTGAACCAACCATGTCTCCATCCCTAGGTAAACAAGGAAAAAACTCTCGATTATCAACTAAATCCCCTTGAGTGCTTTCACTAATTTGATTTTTTTGTGTCATCCCTAATATACGACCCTCATGATCTCCCTTAACAAATGACCCTTGGAGGTTTATAGGGACCACATCCAAATATTTATAACTTGAACCGCATCATCTACATTTACCATTTCCTTATTGTATCCCCAATTTGTAGTTTGCATTGTTGTAGGAGCATCCCCAATAATTCTTTACTCACTACAGAGGAAAACATAGGAACATAACAAGGTTTCTCCGCCTTTGGGTTCCCTTAAAGTCCTAGGATTCTTTTATTGCCAAATCTTCCCACATAGAGCCATACAAATATTTCATTTCCCATTTCTTTTCCTCAGAAAAATAAAAAAATTGGAATCAATCAAACCATTCATCTTATCTTTAATTTTTTTAAGAGAATCGTAAGATCTTTTCCTATTTCCTATAGATCCATAATATATGGGATTATTCAGAAAATCTCCTTTCTACCCATCTAAATCCTTTGAGACATGGGTAAACTCTTTTGACCAATCTAGATCTAGATGCTACCGAAGTTCTTGATCCATTTTCCCCGCCCCATAGGGCCAAAAATATTTGCTTAAAATTTTAATCTTCCTTTCCACCTTTTCCTACTCCATATATGACTCCTACAAATCTTCTTCCTCATCCTTTCGTGGCCCAAAATTTTTTCTGGAAATTTCACCAATTTACTTTCTTCATTGGGCTCATCCTCAAATCCTCTTCTTTGGTGTGTCTCCATTGGCGGTCCCCCTATTATATATTGTTAGATTTCATTTTTATTATTAAAAAAATTATCAATAAAAAGGCTTAATGGGTCCATTACCCATTTATATAGCAAAAGTATTGCAAAAAGTTATTTTTAAAATATTATTGAGAATAGCGAAATTTGTATATCATATAGTAAGGCTTGATATTTTTGAATAGTTTTGCAATTCATAGCTTGAATAGAATTTTAAAGTGACTAATATTTATATATCGAAACTTTAATTTCATTAATAAAATATGTATTTTCTTGTTGTAATCTATTATTATAAATATAAATGAAAATTTATCAACAAAAGGAAAGTTTGACATGTTATTGAATTATACTAATTAAATTTAGAATGATCATATATACCATATAAACAAGTTAAATTCACTCTCTAAATTAAGAACAATCATCGGCAAGAAAATAAGAATCATAATCAAGTTGAATCCACACTCTAAATTAAGAATGATAATTTTTACCAAATTAAAATGATCTATAGTAAATATAAACAAATTGAATTCACTCTCTATTGTGATTCATTTGTAACAATTGTCTGTCGCTAATCCTAATAATTAATCATGTTATATCCATCCTTGATGTTAATGATGTCCTTTGAAATATATGTTACTTTATGAAACATAATTTTTGATACTCTTATTGATGACACAATGTCTTGTTAATTTTTTAAGCTTCATGACAGATCATTATGAAGTCCTCTTTAAAATAAAAGTTTACAATTGTAATGGCTTTATTTTATGTCAATTAATGTTACTTGAGCACATTTGGTTATTTATAGTTAATTCGGTCCAAATCAAGTGATATTGGTACTCTTCTCAACTTCGAACCATGAATCCCTATCTTTAGATCCTCTAAACAACCTCCATTTGACCATTATTAGATTGTAGACCCACTATTTGAGTAGTATTGAATGGAAATGACTATTGTTTAGATCAACTTGCAGAGTAAATATAGTCCCTTTCTCTCATTTTTTGAGGATGGACTCATGCAATTTTATGCTCTTTTCAATTCTAGGTATTGGAAGTCAAACATGGTAAATATTCGGTTATTATAATTACGGTTGCAACTTAATTATAATTTTGTCGCATTACAAGCTCACTACCATCTCCTAAGCAGATGTTTGTAAGCACACTATGGTTGAATTCTCCCTATTATAGGGACTTTAAGGGGAATGGGTCATGTTGGCGAGAAAATTTGTCAGGTGGACAAACTTGTGGATTTCTTGCCAACACTTTGGGAATCTAAGTCCCTCTACTTAACTGGTGTAGCTATCATATATGCATGCACATGAAAAGGTGGATTTCTATGGTGGCCTTTCAACCAGGGATCCAACAGGGACACTCCATTGACCCTGCGGCAAAGCTTGCAAATACCTACAAGAGAAGAATTTTCTAGGAGAGTGGGAAAGGGAGTGAGAATATTAGACAAGAGAAACTAATGTTGCAAGTAGGAAATCAGAGACTTGCATTACACTAGTTGGAAATTACATCACATGCATTGAAATTAAGAGGAAACAATACTACAAACAACAACAAGACGAGGTAAGATTGAGAACTCAAAGTTTCTAAAATCTTCTCATCAAAAAGGATAGAAACTCCTTCTTCTTGTATTGGTGCTCAAGTAGAAATTGTACATAGTGTAGGAAATAGAGGAAATTTGAGAATGAGGGGAATGGAAGAATTTGGCTATCTCCTTTGTTCTCTCAAGGTAGAATGCACTCTTGAGCTTACAAAATTAATGACCAACCCCTTGAGATGGGAATGGCTTTACAATTTATAGAGTAGAATTGACTCCTCATCTTCTTCATGACCCTCCATATGCCTTATTTCTAACTTTAGACTATTCATATTCCTACAAAATATTTAAGTCCCTTTTATAAAATCAAGGTGACTTAATTTACATTATGTTTCTAAAGTCACTTTTAGGTGACTTAAAGGCATATCAAAAAGTGCAAACCCCAACAAAGAATTAGAACATTTGAAGGGAGAGAAAGTTGGGGGAGAGGGAAGAGAGAGAAAAGGAGAAGATGTTGCCCCTGATGAAGTCCGATGATCCTCATTGATGGAAAGCTCTGATGCAACGAAGTTTTGAATGTCCCATTGTGCCAAAACTACTCTTTGAGTGTGACTTACTATTTTTAGTAAATGCCCAGATGGGAGACTTACTATTTTTAGTAAGAGGTGATTCTTGCTTCTTGATCATCTTGATGTGATGAAAATCTTCATTCAATCCTACACACACTACCTTTGCTTTGACCACTTCTTGGGGTGACTTACTATTTTTAGTAAGCACCCATATAAGGGACTTACTATTTTTAGTAAGTGGTCATTTTCACTGATTTTATGCTCCAGATAATCATTCTGGCTTCTTGGAGATCTTCAATGCACACTGCCTTTTCTATAACCGTTTTTGATGAAGAATTACCAAAAATAGCAAGCATGTGTAGGAAAGTTTACTATTTTTGGAAAGTGAATTTCCGGTGCTCGGTTTGCATGACAGAGTATATTTTCGGATTTGGCTCGTCATCATGGTCACGTCCTCCAAATTTCACTTGATTTTGCTTGCTAGAATGATTGGAAATAAATTTTGAAATTTTAACTTGATAGTGGCTTTAGGCACGGAGCTACCATGGCGGCCATTAATGGAGCTCAAAATTTATAGGTCTGGTTTTTGTCTTCATTTGTGATGAAAACAACTCCATTGCGATAGTTTTTTTCATTTGGAGCTTGTGTGCAAGTTTTTAGCTCGTTTCCATTTAGGAATGATGGGAAATCTGACGAATGTGAGTCGGTGCATGAAGTGAGGATTTTGTTGGAACAAATGATTTTGGACACCATTTGACCTCCCATTTGTTGCATCTTGATCGCCTTGAAAAATATGGCAGTCTGCAAAATACGGCATCTCGATCCGACTTGTATTTTGCAAGATATGAGGATTTTTCGATTGGGTGACTTCATGGTTATCTGGAAAAAAATCTTCATTTTCTCCTTGTTCTTCGTTTCTTCAACACTTCGATCAATCCTTCCCCTAAGACCTATGTATTTTCATGGATTGAAGGATTTTTGGTACATGGAGGAGCTGGTTCGAGCAACAATGGTGGACCGGGTGTCTGGACAATCATGAACAAAGCCAAATAGGGGGAATAATGGCTAAGTACCAAATTTAAATTATTCAAAAAATGCTGAAGAGAGTGGGCACATTTTTATTTCCTCACCTCCCTCACCTCAAAGGGACATGAGGGACATCAATTTCCATGGTGGTCAAGGTGATGCCACGTGGTGGAGATCTGACAATAGGGAATGAAGACTTGACAAGACACTGGGGTGGAAATTCACTCTTGAAGATGTCACATGAGTGACTAGGAGTCTCCTTAGGGGTTGGGCGCATTTTTCCATGTTTTTTATCCTTGACATGTGAGGAACGCAAGGGACATCAAATTCCACGGTGGTCAAGGCAATGACACGTGGCAACGATCAACGGTGAAGGCTTTGAGCTCTGCAAGCACCTGGGGGCTGAATTGGCGATCCTGGAGGTCATATGTGGGTTTAGAGGGCTTCAAGGGGCTGGGCACATTTTTCCAACCTTGATGTCCCTAACCTTGAGGGATGTCAGGGACACAAAATCCCGCCATGCCCCTAGAGCTGAAAATTTGACTAACTCCCGAACCTTGAGGACAACTTGAAACGATGATAACTTGAGCTCCCGATGGATTTTTTTGGAAAAATTTTATATGATCCTGACTAGAAAATTATTTTTGAATCCAATGGTGGGGGTATCATGTCTTTATTCTTCCATTTTATCCCTGAAAAATTGGATGTTTGATTTGGTACTCCACTTATACTTGAGAAAAACTATCTTCAGACCTAATGCGCCAAAGTGTTGTGAAAATATGATTTCACCATCATGTAGGGATTTGAATTATATTTCTGGTGATATTTTTTTCGCTCCTAAATCCATCTAGAGCTCCCGGAATCACTTTTCGAAGTTCAATGACTCTTTTGGCTGTGCATTGCTTAGGCTTGTGAATCCCCAATTTTGATGGAACTTCCCCAACTGCTCCAAATCTTCCCGAACCTTCCAAAATCACCTTCATGATGTTCCTAGGCCTTTAAATTTCTTCCACATCCATTTTTTATTTTTTCTATGCTCCATGGAGTTGTTCTAGTCCTCAGAAGGCCAATGATAGCCCTTCCCACAACTACCTGTAGCTTGCAACTTTTGATGAACTCCTAAAATCACCTACAGAGGGTTGATTTGACTTTCCTAAATCACATAGGGGAATGAATTAACGCTAATTGTGAGGTTATGGATCGATCAAGGCGGACATGGGGTGTCTTGGAATGATAGGACTTGAAAACATTGGTGCAGGGGTAACGTTGTCGTGCTTGGAAATTGTCAATTTCCCTATAGCACATTTGCATGACAACAGATCACAAAGACCATTTTTTATTATTTATTTACAAAGGATAAAAACAATATCCTTAGTAACTTCACACTTAACTATTTTTTATTTATCATTTAATTTTAATTTTAGTGTTTTTTTCGTATCATATTTCTCTTAATTTCAATTTTAAAAGTTATGCTAATTGTTATAGGCCATGCAACCTTTTCTCAAATTTGTCTTCTTAGTGGATGGTGGAAAATACCCAAAGGGTAGTCTATAAGAGGCCCTAGACAAGGCCAAGGAGGCCATAACACATTATTATGGGAAAAATAAAAGAAAATATGAACCCATTTTGGCACATAACTCATTGGAGATGGAACAAGCAACTCTACCAACATATCAACACAACAACCTACTACTAGAACCCCAAATATTTCTTCTCCGATTAGTTTAAATACGACATGGTAGTTGCGGATGGCCTCAACTTTGTGCATAAAAATGAAAATGCATGATGAATCCATTCAAGACACGACTTTTGTTGAGTTGTATATTTACGAGAGCAAAATGGGGAGGCTATTTTCTTCGATGCTATAGATTTGAAGGAGAATGACCCAACAAATAGGTTTAAAAATTAAGTTTTGTGTTTATAGTTTCATCACATGTAGATATTATACTTATTCAATAATTTGAGCCTAATTGACTTATAAAATTATAATGATTTTATTTGCATATTTTTAGTAGGAAGATTATGGCGCAAAAACACCAAATCTTTAGAGGTTAGTTATCTATTTTTGTGCCATCCATGTAGCTCTTATGAGGGTGAACGTAATTCGAGCATGTTTGAGGCCAATCACAAAAAGTGCAAAAGGTTGACAATACAATGCCTCAATGATACTATTTTTTGTGCAAAATTTTATGTTTGCATGAAACAGTGTAAAAGAAAGAAAATTGTGATGAAATTGACGTGGATGGTATCAATCCATAGTCATACTAGATTTTTGAGGATGTGGAGCCCATTTTTACTAAGGAGGAAATCATATATTTTTAGAGAGAAGAAACAAAAGGAACAATGACAATAGAGTTGCAACCGAAGCATAAACATCAAGAGAGTGTGGTGTTGGGGAGAAGGGGCGGCGTTGGTGAGGATGATATATTAGAATATGATTTTGTTCCAAAGAAGAAATCTTTACCTTCCACTTCCATGGCATAACAAATGAGTACGATAAGTTGGAGGGGTTAGAAACATTTGAAAAATATTTTATGGATTTTCAGTTTTCGATGATGATAATCAATCATCAAATGGCATTATAATAGAAAATATACCTATGCATTCTCTACATGCATATCTTATGTTTTTTGGGATTGTGTTACATGTACTAGTTTTTGAACTTTGGTTTTCATATCGAGATAGAAAATGTTTCCCAGAAATATACTTCATCTTATAATTGGTGATTACACTTAATTTGGTGACACATCAAACTCTTGTAGAATTTTTTGGGGATGAATAAAATAGGAGTGTTAAGTACACCTGACAAAAAAATTCAAATAAAGTATCCTCAACAAAATTTAGTCCTTGATTTTTTTCCCAAAGGATTCAATATTCTATTTCTAAGGTTTTCTTTACTCACATTGTTTCTTCCACTTTTATAATCTTCAAATAGAGAATATCATCAGTCCCTCTCGTATGCCTTGTAAATAAAGGATTGATGAGAATTTAAACAACTTATTTCAACATTGTAATAGAGTAAAATGTAAAAACCCCAAATTTATCACACATAAATCACCACAACTCCTAAAATAACAAAATCCCATATAAATGAATGATTGATAGTTTAAAGGACTATTTTGCACATATCAGCTTTGAGCAAGTTCCTTGTCTTCAACATAAGTTGGCGATTCCATGGCTATTATTGTCTCCCTCCTCAACCTCCCGGCAGACAACAAACAATATCAGTTTTTGGTAAAACACCTCATGGTTCCTACCTATGATATGTCATAATCTTGTTTGGTATGTGAATTTTTTGGTCCCTTTTCATTGTGGTATCATGACATCTATAACTACCTTCATGACAACATCATCCCACTTGACCTTTATTGAATTCAACTTAAATCCATTAACCCACACATTTTTGATAACCTCTTGGTGGCACCTCTATCGAAGAGGTTATGATGGGACCTTGTTAGGGTGTTTGAATTTGGAAGAGGTAAATTTAACAAATAAAGAGGTGCATGAACATATGTGAAGCTCACACCAATGGCATGGTCATTGCCAAGAATATCCTTTAAATTGATACTGCTAGCCTAATATGGAAACAAATTCTTTTCAATATGTCCACAAATATGTTGCATGTCAAAAGCATGGAAATTTCATCCATGTGTCATCCCACAGATTACAACCAATCAATCATGCCTCCTATTATGGACACAAACATATCATTATCGCACATGAATATTTCACTAAGTGGATTGAAGCCATTCCTCTCACTTATGTCATTGGTAAGCATATTTCAAGTCCATCCCGAACCATATCATTTTTATTTACCAAATCTCATTCACCATTATATTTGAAATAGTAAGTCCTTTAAGAAAAACAAGTCAAAACCCTTTGTAAACAATTCCATATCAAACTAAAATGGTAAATTCCTTATTACCCCAAGGTAATGGACAAAATTAGGATTCCAATAAAACCCACACAAAAATCCTTGAGAAATTTTTGTACATTTGGTAGAAAATAATATCTCTAGAACTAATTTTCTTTATGGTCTTAGTAAAATAATATCTCTGAGAAACTAATACCTTTCTTTATGGTCTTAGTGTACCTCCATTTGTACTCCTCGGGAGAAACCCCTACATATATGATGAAGAGTACAAAGTCTCGACTTAACAAGATGGAATCCTAGATGATAATTGATTTCATACCTTGGATCAACTAAAAACTTACCAAAATAGAATGTGTCAACATTATAACAAGCACATCATCTCCATAGAGTTTGAGATTGGTGATATTTTTCTTAAATAGAATCATAAAAACAACACAAAAGAGTGAAAAAGAAAGGAAAATTTGAGCCTAAATGGTTGGTCTCATATGTTGGGGTTAGCACACCGATTGTATAGATAATATATCATATCTAAGCATACATGCAAATAAAAGTGGATATTCTACCAGAAGAAATATACAAAATAAGAGACATAAATCAACACCATATTTAACATGGTTCACCCGAGTGTGGGCTACGTCCACCAAGAAACAAGCCAATCTATTATCCAAAGCTTTGACAAGATATATAATGAAGATTTACAATCTTCCACACCTCTCAGATGTACAATACTTTCTTTCCTCAAGATTTTGCTTCATCACCAAGAATTCTCTCTCTCACCAACTTTTTGCAAGTTCTTTCTAATTCTTGTTAATCCTCCTCTTCTAAACCCTATCTTTTATGCTTATATAGTCATTTATAGACTTAGGGCACTTAGCCATGCAATTACAATCAATAGATATACTTTAATGCTAAAAATAGATCTAATTCCCGAGAGTTAATTAAAACATCCTCACATAGGTAACCGACGTCGATTCATCCTAACCGATATCATTTCCTCATTGCCTAACCAATGCCGGTCTTGGGTGACCGATGCCGGTTCCCCCTTACGATCGATGATTATTGTATTTTCCAACAAGTTTCCATTACATGCTAAACTGAAGTAATTGAGCTCCACAACTCAACAATCTCCCACTTGGAGATTAATTATTGCACCATACCTATACTGACATCATTCTTGGATCCTTCCTTAGCTTTGTTTCTTCCTCTTCAAGTCTCAAACTCAAAGACCAACAAAAGTGGAGTGTAGCTCCAACTTCTCCTTTGCTAATGACTTCGTTAGCATATCCGTAGGGTTCTTGCTCGTATGAATCTTTTCTAGATTCAATTGTCATCCTCAAATACTTGTCGTATGAAGTGATACCTCAATTGAATGTGTTTCGTTCTCGAATGAAACGTTGAGTTCTTTTCAAATGAATTACACTTTACATCCATGAATTGAAAGTTTACAATCATATTGCTTCTTTCCCAACTCTTCCATGAACCTACTCATCCATATCATCTCCTTGCTAGCCTTTGTAGCTGCAACATACTCTGCCTCTGTAGTAGACAAAGCCACAACCTTCTGCAATCTTGAAATCCAGCTAACTGCCATCCCACCTATTGTGAAAATATATCTAATAGTGCTCCTTCTACCATCTAGATCTCCAACCATATCTGAATCAACATAGCCACATAATGAAATATCCAAACCTCCATAGCATAACTACATGCTAGATGTCCCTTTCAAATACCTGAGTATCCATTGGACTGCTTTCCAATGCTCTTTACCTGGATTGGCCATATATCTACTCACAACTCCCATTGCTGTGCAATGATGTCAGTCATGCAGTACAAACCATAGCATACATGAGACTCCCAACTACTGAAGCATATGGCTACTCGTGTCATGTATTTGACCTCCTCATGTGATGATGGACATTGATCTTTGCTCAATTTGAAGTGTCCAGCCATAGGTGTGCTAATAGGTTTTACATTCTGCATGTTGAACCTTTCTAACACCTTGTAGATATAATCCTCCTGAGACAAATACAATTTCTTATTTTTCATGTCTCTATGTATTTGCATGCCAAGGATTCTTTTTGCAACTCCTAAATCCTTCATAGAAAATGTGTGAGCTAGCTTTCTCTTAAGCTCACCAATGCCCTAAATACTAGATCCTGCAATAAGCATATCATCCACATACTGTAACAAAATAATATAGCTCCCATTTTTAAGCCTTCTGAAATAAACACAATGGTCAGATTCACATCTCAAGTAACCATGCTCTTGCATAAAACTATCAAACCTCATGTGCCATTTCCTTGGAGCTTCTTGAGCCCATATAGGCTCTTTTTCAACATGCACACTAATTTATCCTTACCCTTGACTTCATACCCAAGTGGTTGTTGCATATAAATTTCTTCATCTAAATCACCATGAAGAAAAGTCGTCTTCACATCTAGTTTCTCTAAATGCAAATCTTCTACTACAACTAAGCTCAATATAGTACGAATAGAAGTCATCTTAACAACAGGAGAAAATATTTCACCAAAGTCAATACCTGCTTTCTGTGTAAATCCCTTTACTACAAGCCTTGCCTTGTATCTTTTTCTATCCACCCTCTTCTTCCTTGATCCTGTAAACCCACTTGTTCTGCAATGTTCTCTTACCTGTTGGTAACTTAACCAAATCCCATGTTTGGTTTTGTTCAAGGAGTCCATCTCCTCATCCATGCCATGCTCCCACTAGACATGGGTCTTATCTGCATTGCTTCTTCAAAACTCTTTGGTTCACCATTATCAATCAATAATAAATAAAATAGAGAAGGTGTAAATATTTCTGGAGGTTTAATTACCCTTTGTGACCTTCTCACAAGAGTTTGGGGTACCGGAGGCTCAATCTGGACCTCCTGGACATTCCTATCCAAATCGATAAAGTGACCAAGCGCTAGTCACCTCTCTCTCGACATCGGTTCTACTAACCGATGCTGGTTTGGATCTTCTATAACCCGGATTTGGTTCGTGATCGGTGTCGGTCGAGGGTCAAAACCAACACCGTTCTTTGTGTAACCCTATCGGTAATTTTTTAAATCGAGAGTTCATTTTCATTCACAAACTTCTCAACCGGTTCATCCTTGGGTACCAAAATTTGATCCTGTACATTCTCTTTTCATTCCATTCAACATCATGACTCCTAATAATTTTAGAATTCTCTAAATCCCAAAAATGGAAACCGAAATCACCAGATCCATAACCAATGAAAGTGCATCTCTTGGATTTTGCATCCAACTTTTTTCTATTTTCCTTATCAACATACACAAAAACTTCTAAACTAAAAACTTTAAGAAAAGAAAGATCTACCTCTTTTTCGGTCTAAGCTTCCTCTAGTATTCCTCCATCTAATGAACTTGAAGGCCCGCGGTTAATCAAATAAACCGATGTATTAAGCTGCTTTACGCCCAAGCTGTAAAAGGCAATCTAGAATTTATCCTCATACTTCTAGCACTTTCCATGATTGTCCTTTTCATTCTTTCTACAACACCATTCTCCTGTGGTGTTCTTGGAACCATTCTTTCTCTATGTATTCCATTCACTAAACAATAATCATTGAAAGCCTTGCTACTAATATTCACCACCATTGTCAAATCTAAGGCACTTTAACTTAGAATTTGATTCATTCTCAACAAGGGCTTTCCATCCTTTAAAAGTCTCAAAAACATCATATTTACGTTTAATACAATAAACTCATACCTTTCTTGTAGCATCATCAATTAAAGTAGCATAATCTTGGAGATCATCCATGAGAAGCTACCTGAGCTGGTCCCCACACATTTGAGTGTACAAGATCCAATTTTTCTCCTTCTTAGTTGCCTCAACTTTGAGAAATCTCACTCTCTTTTGCTTTCCAAAGATACAATGCTCACAGAAATCAAGATCTAAATATTTCAAATCTAATAACTTACCCTTAACATTTAAGATTTGCATTCCTTTTTGACTCATATGACCAACCGGTTATGCCACATGCATGCATATGAATCTGAAGTAGATAATGCAGAAAAGGAATCAATAATACAGGTAGATAAATATAATATTCCTACCTTCTTACCTCTTGCCACAACAAAAGCACCCTTGGTGACTTTCCAAGAGTCTCTGTAAAAGTAACCATGCAACCAGATTCACCTAGTTGCCCTATAGAAATAAGATTCCTCTGAGGCTTGGCACATGCCTCACATCTTTCAATACCCATGTATTTCCATTCTGTAATTTTAGATGAACTTCCCTTTACCAGTAATACTTGCAAGGTTCATCATCACCCAAATAAACATGCCCAAAATTTCCCTGGACATAATTTCTAAAATAACCCTTATTAGGGGTTGCATGGAAAGAAGCTCTGAATCTAAAACCCATTATTCAATTCTATTATCTAAAGAAAGAATAAGAGCATCTTGCATTACCTCTGATGTAGCAAGATTTTCTTCTTTATCTTTTTCTGGTTGTTGGTTCTCTTTATCCTTTGACCAACAATCTTTCTTTGCATGTCCTTTCTTTCCACATTTCCAACAAGTAATTTCCTTATACGGATTTAGATTTGTTATCCCTTAAATTTGATTTCCCATTACTCTTACTCTTGGATCTCTCCTTCTTCCCCCTTTGCTTTCTACATTCAAAGCATTTCAGGATGATGATTCCTATGTACTCTTCATGTGAATTTATTCATTCAATATTATACTAACCACATCATCAAACTTCAAAATATTATTAGCAGTGATGTATTATTACTAACACCATTACCAAGTTATCCCAACTATCGGGCAAAGAACATAAGAGTAAAAATATTTTACTTCATCATCAAATGGTATTATGAACCGATTTTAAGCTGATTTCAATAGATCGGAAATCATTCAAATGACTAGATGCGAGATCCACCTTCATGCATCTTAGAACTAAATAGTTTCTTCATCAAATAAACTTTATTTGAAACACTAGGTTTTTCATATAAATTATCAAGATATTTCATTAACTCTCCGTAGAATCCGCTTCCATAATATTGGAAGCCACGGATATTGTCGGGCTCAATCTTATAGATCCAAAGCCTTTCTGTCAAGAATCTTCCATTCTTCATCAGTCATCTTCGTAGGTCTAGACTTCTCATCCAACGGTAAATACAAATGTCTTTGATACAGATAATCCTCAATTTGCATCTTCCATAATTGATAATTTCAGGCCGTCAAATTTCTCTACCTTGTATTTGTTTTCTTTTTCCATTGTTGTAGCTCTACTTAATTAGAAAACCCTCTGTGAGTAAATATGTCAACACATAAAACCCTCAAACAAAGCTTTGATACCAGTTGTTGGGGTTAGCACACCGGTTGTATAGACAAATAGCGAGATCTAAGTATACATGCAAATAAAAGCGGATATTCTACCGGAAGAAATATACAAGACAAGAGACATAAATCAACACCAGATTTAATGTGGTTCACCCAGTGTGGGCTACGTCCACCAAGAAACAAGTCAATCTATTATCCAAAGCTTTGACAAGATATCTGAAGATTTACAATCTTCCACACCTCTCGGATGTACGAGTACTTTCTTTCCTCAAGCTTTTGCTTCATCACCAAAAATTCTCTCTCTCACCAACTTTTGCAAGTTTTTCTAATTTTGGTTAATCCTCCTCTCCTAAACCCTAGCGTTTTATGCTTATATAGTCGTTTATAGACTTAGGGAACTTAGCCATGCAATTACAATCAATAGATATACTTTAATGCTAAAAATAGATCTAATTCCCGAGAGTTAATTAAAACATCCTCGCACAAGTAACCGACGTCGGTTTGTCTAACTGATGTCGATTGCTCATCACTCGATCGATGTCGGTTCCCCCTTAGGTGATGATTCATGTAATTTTCAAGCAAGTTTCCATTGCATACTAAATCTGAAGTAATTGAGCTCCACAACTCAACATCATACATAGTCATTAACATATAAATTAACTACGAAGATGGTGAAGAACTTTCATTATGAATATCATGTTAGTGTTCATGTGTTATTGTGTATATACAGGATATGATGAGTTGTAATAACCCATATTGATATTATGTGTTATAATAGTTAGTTGGTAGGAGGTGTTGGAGAGATTTTAGGATACATTACATTTTATTTTTAGAATATGATTATGGGTTAGTTGTAACTCGTGATATTGTTAGAATTGAGTGGTTAAAAGAGAAAAATGTGACTCATATCTTATAAGATATTAGCTAGTATATATGTATCTTATCCCTTCATTAATAAGAATATATTATGTTTATTTTGTGTCACTCTATGCTAATGAGTATATTGTGATTCTATTTGTGTGTAAAAGTTATGTCGAATCATCATTTTGCATCATAGCAAGTTTCTTGTTAGAGGAAGCTAGTGATTCTTGACATAATGGAAGTATAAATTGATTTGAAAGGAGCATTAATCGATTTCTCCTCAAGGATGAGAAATGTTGGCTTCGTGAAGAGAAATGTTTTTAGTATAGATTAAGTTTTATTATATAATATGGTTTCCATCTACAAATCCACATTGGAGATTCATATAATGCATCATATTTGTGTTCCACATTATATTTAAGATTTGGAGCTTTGTTTTGATTCGATCTATACATTGAAGGCTCTCCATTACATCTACACAAACCTCGACATTCATTCTACTTTACATTGATTCAATCCACCTTGTTTGAATCATTCAAATTTGACTTGCATGAAACTCATGAGCTAATCAATGTTGGCGGTATCCTCGTTGCATCGGTTTGCATTTAGTTTACATCGATGAGTATGACATTCGTAGTAAAGGATTTTAGATCAATGTTGGTATTTCTCAAGTTCAAAATTAGACTCAACATTGGTCTCGTGTGCTTAGATCTTTGATCGGTTAAGCTACACCTATCATGAACTACCTCCCTTAACTTGAAATAATATCCAATGAGTGGTGATCAAGAAGAGGTTCGATGGAAAAACTGAGGGTTTCATGCAGAGAAAGAGTGATGAGTCAAATCTTGCGAAGACATAAGTGAGAGAAGAAAGCTTGGCGTATGACTAATAGCCTTTAAAAACAATCTTGGCATTTGCTAGTGGTCTTTCCAAATTCCAAAATTTGAGTCAAAAATTGCAGTGTAAGATTATTGTCCAACCTAACAATATAGTTGAAAAACAGTTCATATTCTATGTATAAATATGCTAATAAATATGACCAAAAACAATAAGGCTAGGTGATGCAAGAATTAGTCTTTAAAAACAATTCTTGCATCTGTTGATGACCTTTCCTAATCCAGGATTTGCTTCACAAAGTAGTCTGAAAGCACCGTCCACTCCAGCATTATAGTTGAAAAAAACAATTCATATATCTATAAAAATATGTGAAATATTATCCCTATAAATAAAACCAACAACAATAAGGCTAGGTGATGCTGAGAATTAATTTTTAAAAACAATTCTCACATCTGTTGATAACCTTTCAGATCCAGAATTTGTTCGACAAATCGCAATCTCATGGCACTGTTGATGTACAATGGAAACTTGACCGACATTATTTTCAATGTTGGAGCGAGTCCTAAGAAAAAAGCAGGCTAGAGCCACATCGCTTTCACCTAAAGAAGTTGTAGTATTAATATGAAGTTTTTTCAGCTACATTAGTGGAAGGATAAGCGCTGGTCCCACTTCATTGGGGACCAGCTCTTGACCCTCCCCCTGCATGAAAATATAATATGTGGCTCATTAAACTGCATTTCTTCTTCTTCTTCTTGACAATCAAAGCTAAAGAAAATGACTAAAAGGGGTTGTGGTGTAACAGTAAAAGAGGTGAGAGCATGATCCATGTTCAAAACCCACAACTGTTTGGACCCACGATACGATAATGGGATTGCCACCAACATCAACCCCCATTTAAATTAACTTTCTGAAAATACAAACATTAAAAAAGGAGGAGAAGAAATTAGAGTTACTGGAAAAAGGAGGTGCACATTAGGAGTTCTTCAATAGTAGGAAATTTGGTGAGGAGGTGTATACTATGGCCAAGCAAAAGACCCCTTCCCCCAAATATAGGAGTGAAAATTCCACAACCTCATCCTGCTAAGTTAATTTTTCTCACCAACAAGCATCTGCAAATCTAAATTGAAGGCATACGCCTTGAAGGAGCAAATTTAATGCTGGTCAATCTGGGGCAGCTTCTTGTGATTGTAAGTGAAGTCAGTTGAAGATTTTCCAGGGAAAGAGATTTGAGGTTAACAGCGCTGTTGATTTTCAGATGTTTTAGCCCAGGCCCGAGCCCATACAGACAGGCCAATCACAACTTGACATCTTCAATTTTTCCAAGTTGGGACACTGTTCTAGGAACCGCTCAAATAGCGCGTCCTTGTTAATAAAAACACAATGGAGATGACATGTCTTCAAGCATTTGAAGCTGCCAAAATCGATGGGCATCGACATTTCCTTCCATATGAAATTTCTGAGGTACAAGTATTTGAGATGCTCGCTGACACAACCAAACAGGGTGCTTGGAACATCAAAAATATCGATTTCAAAATCTTTCACTATTTCTAATATCCTCAGCTCTGAAACCATGTGCCTACCTAGCACATTTGATCCACTCAAAAATATTTTCTCGAGAACCACATATAAATCTCACCAAGAGAGATCTCTACTTTTTTCCCAGAATAAGCATTTTCTGCATTTTACCCAAAGGCTTTGATCAAAATTTTTGAAAGTGAACCCTGCTGCCATACTTTGAATTTGGTTGTAAATTTGCAATGCTTTCTTTGTATGCATCACATTGCTTCTAAAATATTGCAATTTGATTGAAGGAAAGATTGCCAATGAATGTTTTACAATGAATCTTTAGGTAGTCCTGAAATCAGTTAGCAGATCCACAAATCTTTGTTTCCATATGTCACCATTGTTTGGAGGGGTTAAGAACCAATTAGTGGAAAATATGATTTCTGCAATCTCTCTTTTACGGTGATTTGTACAACACTTTTTCTACTACATGATAGAGAGATTGCCCCCAACCAATATTTAAAGATAAAACTAATAAAAGGGCTGTCATGTGGACCTTCAAAAATCAAGGATGGTTGTTCGTATGAACTCAAACCAAGTTGGGCATCAGATCAACAGTAATATGAGAAATTGAGTTGAAATTTGGCTTCTACTCTATTTGGGCTCTCTAATTCAATTTCAGAAACAAGTCGGGTAGTTTAACCCAATCTTAGAAACAACTCAAATCAACTCTTCCCAAGAGTACAACCCACTATTGGTAAATGTCCCTATATTTTTTATAGTTCCCCATAATTCACCTCTTCATGGCTCCACTGAAACTCAAGAAATTCAAAGCAAAATGATTATTTGTATCAATCAATGTATGAAAAATGTAGACCCAAAAGTATATCAATACAAAATTAACTTGAGAAGACTTGGAAGTGTGGTAATATATGCTTAATGGGATAGAGCTTTGAGGACCATCCCACTTGAAAACAAAAACATATCTTCAGAGAGTGAGGTAATTGTATCTATATTGCTCACATACAATGTACAAACTAAAAAATCCCATCATTAAAAAATTACAAATAAGATGCAAATACAATTGACCCAAAGAAGTACAAAATCTTAATAACAGTCTTTATCGAAAATAGTTGAAAACAAACACCTATCAAATTTACAAACTTGTTATTGCTAGAAAGAGATAAGAAGAACCATAGACTAAACCGTAATAGTAGATATTGCCAACAATGTTGTTCAAGAGTGCAGATTAAATGTACAAACATTAATACAAGAAACAATATAGTCCAAATCTAAATAAAAATACCAAGACCAACTTTTTTATTGTCTATGTAACAAGCATACATGTGGGCACTACACACACAGACTAAGTCTTTAAAAACAATTCTTGTATTTGCTAGTGGCCTTTCCAAATTCCAAATTTGAGTCAAAAATTGCAGTGTAAGAGTTGTTGATGCAAAATCAAGCACTGACGGATCTTTGATTAGGTTTCTAAGTTGATCTTCGGGCATCGGTGTGATTGCACAACATTGAAACCTTTCTCCAAGTGTGGCTTGCGAAGGTTTCAATGTTGTGCAATCACACTGGATGCCTCGAAGATCAACTAGAAACCCGATCAACATCCGGGAGTGCTGTGATATTTGCATCAACAAAGTATCGTCGACCTAACAATATAGTTGAAAAACAGTGCATATTCTATGTATAAATATGCTACTAAATATGACCAAAAACAAATAAGGCTAGGTGATGCAAGAATAAGTCTTTAAAAACAATTCTTGCATCTGCTGATGACCTTTCCTAATCCAGGATTTGTTTCACAAAGCAGTCTGAAAGCACTGTCCACTCCAGCTTTATAGTTGAAAAATAATTCAATCAATCTGATGCCACACATATACTGTACCTAACACTCAATGAGGATTAACTTAGACATGCATGTATGATGTGCGTGTTCCTGCGGTGTTAAATCAAATGATTTAACAGTTCCCTTACTACTTTTATACAAAAGTACTCACAACATGCAAAGTTGCATGTGAGTGTCTTGAACAATGACCAACATAGTTGTAAAATAGAAGAGATGAGAATAATGGCTTCAGCAACAAATCCTTGAACGAAAAACACCATGAAAACTCACTGATCAAAACCTCATGCAAATTATCAGCATTTGAGAATTCACAGGAAAACAATGTCTATACTATAAAGGATATCAGACAACCTAGATTAAAAACCCTACCTTGAGAGATCCAGATTCGTAGAGGAAGTACACATAAACATCAGAAAGTATACACACTACCCCAACACAAGCAATTGCACATACATTTTGTTTAAGACATATATTTCTAATTTCCAAAAAGTAGTGCTGCAGTTGATGGAGTGCAAAAAAACAGGAAAAACTCTTGGATCAACAGCACAAACATTCCTGCAAGTATGGAAAAAATCGGCACAATTCTCTTTTAAGGACAGGTAAATTGATCGGAGACCTCCAAAACACCAAAGCCCCAAAATACAATGCTAACGCACTGAAACCCTATACAAGTTACATTTTTTATAGAATGTATGCAAAGCAGGCCAAAATGGTAATCATCTTGCGCGACTCTCCATGAATATTTCATTTTTTGAATGTCCTCCCATTCCAAAAGTTGTATCTTATTTTCCTCCATCTCATCGAAAATCTGCATTTGCTCTGCAATTCTTCCATTAAATTTAGTGCAGAGAGAAACTTATTAAAAAAATGCATGTTCGATTTAAAAATAACATATTTAAAAAAATACATTGTAGAACTTGGTGGTAGCAGGGGGATTTAGAGCCAAATACTTGAGGAGAAAAGTAATAGTAATAACAATGGTATCATGGCCGCCCATTACAAGTAGAAAGTTGTACTTCATTGTTAATAATTATTATTTCATACATTTCTTTTTGTTTAGATGAATTTTTGTGATCATTTTGTTATTAAAAGGCTCAATATTGCCTTGTTTAGGGTTCATGTCAGTTTGTCCAAGTAAATATCAAAGTCAAGTCAAAGTATTAAAAAGTAATTAATTTTTGTTTTTAAATTTACGGTAATTAAATATTAATTTTTAATTTTCATCTTGTTATGTTGTCCAAGTATAATTGTTTTTTCAAACAAAAGCATCGAAATCAACCATGTATGGCATCATGTCACATATTATTGTTTTTACCATCTTGTTAATGTTAAGTGTCATAGGTGCATCAATGTTTGTCATTCTTGTGATATTTTCATGTTAAATTCAAAATTGTTAGAGTTAAAAGTACAAAAAAATTATTATTTTTTTAATTGCCTCATTTATAAATGAATGCATTTTTAGAGAGACACGGCATCTAATGTGTATGTCAAATTGAAGGAGGCGAGGGGTCTTTTCTATTCAAAAGCGACATGCACATGAGCTTCAACTTCAATATGCTAAGTAGCCAAGAACACTAGAGGACGGAGGCAAAGGAGGTTGGATTGTGAAATGACATTAGTGAAAAACTAGTCAGTGTACCAAAAGCGACCAAATGTCGAGGATGATTTTCTAGTGGTAGCAAATATTGTCTCATAATATTCATGATCGAGTGGCAAAGTGATCTACAATAGTGGATATGCATATGAATACAATAAGGACCAAGTCCTCGTTAATACTATTTTCAATTGTTCTTGTTTTGTGTGGTGTGCATAATAAACCCCTACCACAACATTTCATAAATTAATTGTATTTTGAAGAATCTTTCTTTTGGGGCAAGGGAAGATTTCAAGGTAAACTAGATATGAATAGTTTCACATATAGTTCAAGAGCTCTATGAATCACGGAGGATTCGGAATTCGAAGCTCAAGGAACAGGAAACAACCCACAAACTTTGGCTCACAACTACGCCTTTATGAGAGTAAATTGACAACTTGAGTTATAGTGAGTCTAAGCGGTGTTTTCGGAGAAGTTATTTCTTCAAAATATGATTCTCTTCTCCTATGTGCACATTAAGAGGAAAATGTTAGGAATATCAAGTTAGTGTTGTGTATTATTGTGTTTGTACGCGATGTGATGAGTTCTAATAACAACTCATACCGATATTATGTGTTTACTAGTTGGTATGATATGTGATAGAGATTCTAGGATATTTTACATTCTATTGTTACAATGTGATTATGTGTGAGTTGTAACTCATGATATTATTAGAAATAAGTGGTTGAAAGAGTAAAGTGTGATTCTTATCTTATAGGAGATCAACTCATTATATATGTATCTTCTCTCTTCGTGAACAATAACATCTTAAGTTTACTTTGTGTCACATTATGTGTTATTGTGTATATTGTGAGTTTATTTGTGTGTAAAAGTTTTGTCAAATCATCACTTGTTGAGCCCATGAATATCATGCACCTTACATGTTTATATGCCTAAGTGCAAGCTGAAAATCCCATAAAATAAAATAAAAAATCAAAGAATCAAAATAAAAATAAAAATAAAAAATGTAAGGAAAAGGATAAATAATTTCGTCAAAGATGAAAACCATGTTTATGGCACCTTCGATAAGTACCACGATGAAAATTGGTTTCTAGTGTCGTGCATAGGTCATGTTGTCTACATGTACCTCATCCATGGGGGCATGCCCGTTCCACTTAGCTTTCATTTGTCCATTCATGTTGTGAGTTCTTCCTAATCTAGCCTTGATCCCAAATTGGACTAGTTTTAGATTGTGCAAGGCACTATCTTTGTATACCGAGATATCGCTAGGGCGCATGTTTGCATAATTCCTTCTACAAAACTCAAAACTTCAAAAATCCAAAAATATTCAAAATAAACCTCAAAATCGATAAACATTGAAAACCTAAAAAATCCAAAAAAATCCAAAAACATCCGAGTAGACTCAAAATTCAAAAACATCCATCTACCCTCGAAACTCCAAAAATAATACACAACTACAAAATAAAAAAGAATACAAAACAACCAAAAATATGTTTGTCTTGGTCGTACCCAACACATTGTTGACAAGAGTAATGCAGGGCCTCGTTGCATACATCATTGTTTGAGGCATATCATTGTTATTCTCATCATCTCGAGGAACGCATCGGTCCCAATCCATCTCCCTCGCATATATTGTGATTTGGGGCAAACCGTTAACCTTGTCACAATCACAAATCACTTGGGTGCTAACATGGGTAAACATTTACGGTGTTTTATTTCGTATGCATATTTGTTTTTTTGGTTGTGTTCTTTTTAATTTGATGTGTATGTGTCATTACTAAGGCATGTCACAACAGTGTCATCATGATTTCCCATATCATAGTGCATCTTGTCATATGCTACATTAAACATTGAGTTGCTCAAGCGAAATTCTATACACAATATGCATCATTCATCACATTTTCCTACCCTCTATTATTTATCTAACATTCTTATATCATCTAACTTACATTCTAGTCTTCATCATATTTTCCTATCCTATCAATCATCCCTCCTAAGGGCATCTATATTTGAAATGGTCATCTATTTTGTGAAATCATCCCATCGATATGTTCCCAAAACATGTTGAAGTGGCCCATTGATCAACATTTCTAGGTGTTATCTATCTTGTGAAATCAACATATCAATCCCTTCACAAAATCCGTTGAGGTGGACCATCGATTAATATTTCGAGGTGCATGTCTATTTCATCGATCATGCCACTAGGAAAATCTCATTCCACCCCAACCCTTCCCTTTTTACCTCTCTTCTTCCATCGCAACCTATTCTCCACATTTCAAGAGCCCCTTGGTTTCCATCATCACACAGTCTCTCGAGGGGCATCACCCCATCAAATCTCATTATTTTCATCTATTTTTTTGACACCCATCTTTTTTTTTTTTTTTTCTTTGAAAGAGCACCACTACTTGTGACACCCTCCCAAAGAGGAGAAAATGTAGACTGCCCAAATTTTCACTCACAAATCATTCTAAATCCTATAAAACCCATTTTGTTAATTATTCAAATCATTTTCATCATATTAACATCCCATGGCCAATTAATCCTAATTAATAGCTTTTAATAACTATTAATCACATATTCATTGTCCCGCATCTCTTAAAATCAACCAAACACCTCCCAACAAGTGTGTGTGAGTGTGCATGCGTGCGTGCGCGTGCGTGTGCGAGTGGGGCGCGCGGGTGCAAGTGCGTGCGGGTGTGCGGCGTGTGCGTGCGCGTGCGGGCATGTGCCTGTGCACGTCTTGCGCGCTTGGGTATGTGCATGTGCGTGTGCGTGTGTGAACCTTCTAAAGATAGAATAGCACGCCTTCGCTCATGCAAGCTTTCTATTTTTAAAAACTTAACTAAATTGAGAAAAACCCTTACGTAAAACGCTTACAGAACCAAATATCCTTCCAATTTGGAGAAACTCCTTACATTATCCTATTCCTTACACCCACATTGTTTAATCTTGCACAATCAATTTTAACACATTCACGTCGCATTGGAACAAGTCCACACAACAAGGGGAGGTTTGCATTTACTTATGTTTATGCATAATGGTTTCTCTTCTTAATGCTTTATCTTGATGTTATTGTGAGGGTTGTAAAATAGGTTCTTCTTGAGTTAATTCTGACTTAAATCTATAACACACACATGCACACAACATAAATCAAGTATGTGGGCATGAAATTAATACTTATTACCACTCATGAACTTAATAGAATGAGGATTGGGAGTATGTCTTTAAGTTTTGTTGCAACAAGGACTAGCTTCTAAGGAAAGTGGCATCCAAAAAAATGCCTATGAATTCGTCACTACTCTGTTTGGAGAATATGGAATGCTATGAAGGCCACCAACTTTAGTGACAACTTTTAAAATAAGAGAATTTGTCAATTCCAAAAGCTATGGCATTATTTCAGTTAAGCCAACTTCTATGAGGAGAGGAAACAATTTGTCATGTTGCAGAAAAATAATGTCTGGGAAAATGGGAAACATATCTCTAGGTCAATAGGCCTCCAAAAGTTGTTGGGTACAACAAGAACTTGTAAACAACCCAAATTTTGACACAATCTTAATTTCACGTGGCTGTAAAGGCTAACCGCGGGAGAATGGGAGCGGGGGTCTCATCCAAGGCTTTGGAAGTAAAAAAATCCATCCCATGCTTTAGGGGTCTCCTATTCCTACTGAGACATCAAACAACATAGAAAAGGTGTTGCCCATAAGGTTAAATTTATTCACATGTGGGGACAATTCAGAGGTGCTTGTCATTCTTATATCTAATAAGGTAAGGGGGACTGAATGTACTTTACCTATGCCTTGGGAACAATTGAAGCAATTGATGAGAGTAAAGTCACTACATTTGTTCCATTTAAACAACCTAAGAGTAAAGTTACCCACCTATACAGGCAGTTCCATATTTTAAAACAAAATAAGAAGAAGAATTGGATGACCTCAAACAAGGATATAGTTCACCGGAAAAGCAGACCTAACAAAGAAATGTTCTTACAAAAAGGCAAAAAACTCAATGGCTTGACATGGAAATAGATACAATCTAGGCAAAGATTGAATGGATCAAATAGGAAGCAAGCCCCAAGGATTAAATTGAGATTTTGACAGGTTTAGATTCCTCTTCCAAAGACTCGACCATTAAGACAATAACAAAGTGGATTGAGGACCATTTGCAGACAACCAAATCTCTAGATGAATGCCTTATACAATGAAACATACAAAAGTTCGTAGTTCTTCAAGTGGAGGCCTGTATTTTTGTAAAGATTGCTATAGTACGTAAAGTTAAATAGGAGTGTATATGGTATTGTATGTAAGAAATTTCCCCACAGACCCCATATGTTGGTATCAAGAAAGTACTTTTATCTCCCAGCTTAGGCCATTTTCATGCACCACAAAAATAGCTACGGTGTTTTGTATTATCCTGGCCTGTTCATACAATTTTCCAAAAGGAAAAAAAGACACCAAACTAACATTGGATATTCTAGGCAGAGATTCCACGGAAAAGGCTACCACTCCAGCTTTTAATTTCCAGATAGTCCTATGAAACATAACTAGATTGGAAAATTATTTTTATGGACATTCCTAAAAATTTACAGCATAGCTGAATATCCTTTGCGAGCATTTACTGCAAAGAATCGTAAATTACACATCAAAACCTGCTGACAAATATTAGGGAATCCCTCTGTAGGATCACTAAGTCGTGTTAAGTAAAAATAGTACTTGAGTAGATTAACCTTGTAAAATGTTGAACATATATAAGTAAGCACGTCCAAAATCTGAGATGGTCTTGCTCAAGCAAAGTTTGTAGAAACTACTGCAAATTGGACTAATTCTATATCATGATTACATTGGATTGTATAGTGATCGGACATCAAAAGCTCATCCTCCAAACAAAATATGTGAGGCTAATTATCATTCATGCAAGTTCATCTTTTGAATGAACTATGCGTTCACCATGAAACTCTGGTCCAGGGATGGAGACCCGTTACCCATACCCGCACAATCATGTGATATACACACTCCCCTACCCTATATCAAAAGCGATATTCCCATTCTGGGAACCCTATCCCACATACCCTGGTGACTGAAAATATGAAATCATGATTATATTCATTCTTTTGGCCTCCAAACGAAATATAAAAGGCTTATTCTCATGCATAAAAACTTATCTCACCCATCTCTCAGCTAAACAAGTTGAAGGTAATACCAAGCGTTCATGGGCATTGTCACTTCTATTTGTATATCAAGTGCCAACAAGGAAGTTCAATATAGTCTTGATGCAAATATTATTGTCTTATCACCTGAAGATAGAAGTTATAATTAAACACTATAAGATTGTATCTTGAAGAATACAGCCAAATAAACAAACCACTTTTAGGACAACTTTCTTTCACCGTTAAACTCTTGAATATTCTTTCCGTCATCTATGAGATGATTAAAGTATATGTTGATAAACCTATCTCCACCTATGCTAATTTTTCTATATCTGAGTAGCTGGGCTGTTAATCAACAGGTGCAGAATTCTGGTACAAAAGGATGAAAATTCAAAATATGCATGTGAATTTTAATTTGAAGGGAAATATCTCAAGCAAAGACTTAGGCAATTTACTCAGCCGTATATGCACACTTGCTATCTTTTAAACAAGTATCAAATCATGCTTTGAGCAAAGCATGTCGATTTAAGAGCTAATTCGTTAACTGCGTCTCCCCACTGCCACATCCACTCGCATGGATCGCCCTTCCAGGTCCTGGAACACATAAATATAGGAAATCAGACTCAATGGGCTCAAAGTTCAACTGAACAATGGTATAGAGAATTACAATTCTTTACTGGTATTTTTTTCACCTAAGACAGAGTAAGTCTTTTGTTCATACACATTTTTATCTATTACAACTATAATTGTATTCTTGATAGTTTGAAGGAGGGACAGATGTAGATTATTACCATTCCATTTAGTGAACCAACAGCAGCTTCAACTTCAGATTGTGATGAGAAAGAAACAAATCCAAAACCTCGGGACCTTCCCGTTTCATCATACAGGACTTTCGCATTCAACACATTACCATGTTCACTGAAAACTTCACTGAGCATTTCTTCATTTACACTCCATGCAAGATTACCTATAAACACCTTATGTTCGCTATCAACAGAGTTGGCATAGAGTGGTCTTTCTCTTGTCCTTGGCTTTTCTGGAAAGTTAACCCTCAAAGCGCGACCATTAAGTTCCTGCATGAATTGAGAACTAACTTGGTTTCAAGAGAACATTCACACCTAAATCAGCATCCATGGCAATAAATATGGACCTCAACACTGAATCAGAAAATAATTTCATCACTTACAAACCCATCAAGATTCCCGGCGACTGCATTAGCATCCTCGAGACTGCTCATTGTAACAAAAGCAAATCCCGGCTTCTTCCAGTATTTCGGTCATAAATTACCTGCAAACAGGGTGCTTAGCAAAAACACATTGCTTCTAATCACGCGACTTCTTTTCCTTCTGAAATGGAAATTTCAATGACACAGTACCATCAAAATCACCTAAAACTACGAATCTTTAAAACAAATGGCCAATTTTGAAATTGACCCATAATGATGAAAATGAGCTACAGAAATGTCAACACAACCATAAACAGACCTAAAATAGTTTAAAACAACCCAAAATGCTGCTGGTGCCTCCAGGCACTTGAAATGCCCAGCACCGCCAGAAAAAAATCTCTGACCCATCTAACATTTCTTTGAACCAAGAAGCCTTCAAAAAACTATTGAAGACTAGTTAAGTACAATAGTCGTAGATCCAGTCCTCACAGTCTACAGATATTAAATCATCACAAGGCCATACAGTAGACGCTGTTTTATAAATAAATTGCAGATGTTGAATGATTAAATCAGGGACATGAGGCAGTCGCTTTAACATTTTCAATCATCTTTTACCTCCAATTTTCATTTTTTCTTTAAATGCAATTTCTATTAACATTCAGACAACACCATGTGAATCAAAATACAACAGATATCGAGGCATAGACGAGCGGTAGAATTCATTCAGGAAAAGTGCTTATAAAAGGATATATTAGCTTCAGCCTGAATTGGTACCAAACTGAATATATAGATGGGGTCAAACTGGGCTTTGAAAGCTAAAAAGTCCTGAAAAATATTATTGTCTAGACATGCTAAGACTGGGGCCTCTTAAGATTCATGATTCATAGTGTATGCAAATCCCCATAAAAGCCTGAATTTTTGTGAACTCTTGCCAACATGGACAAGGCAGTTGCTCCTTGCTATTTGATTATACTTTGAAGTCCATCCTACTGATTTAATCATCAGGATTAGGAAAATATTCCTCCTATAGGAGCAGCCATTAAGATATAGGCAGGAACTACAGCACTTCAAATCTAGAGCAGGTTTCATATATCTCCCTGAACTCCTTGAGACTCTTTGTACACAAATGTAAAACACACCAGAAAATAATTGTGTTATTATTTGCACACCACATTAAGACAAGCTACTCGTAAAGCCAAAATAAATAGGCCTTACAAGGAGGTTATACACAACCACCTCTAAGTGGCTCAAACAAGCTATTTGTTGGAACAACTTTCATATGTGAACAAGTTGTTGAAACAAATAACAACTTGGTTATTTGAATAAAACTCCCTAATGACAACATGCAACAAGACCTAAGCCAAGGTGAAAGATGAATCCAGAAGTGGACTTGCAGGTATCAACACATCCACCCCAATCCGATTCCGTGAATCCCACAATATCTGAAGAACCACGTGGTGTCTACTTAATGCCAAAATTCAAATAGCTCCGTATGAAGTGCAGAATACACTTGGTTGCTTGCCAATGACTCTTATGAGGTTCATGAGAAAACTAAGAGTCAAGTTACGTCGAAAGTGATATCGGGACGAGTATGTGTCAGATACTAAAGACTGCTTGCCAATTGTCTATACAAAATGGAATCAACCAACTTAGATTTGCAGTTAGTAGTCAACTACTGTTATGGATTAGCCATGCAAAACCAATGAAGCAGATTTGTGCCATACTTCTGCTGCCCAATAGAAATACCTTCAAGAGATTGATGAACCTAGAGGCCAAGAAAGTAGTGTAGCAGTCCTAGATCTATCATATCAAACCTTGCTTTCAACTTGTGCTTAATGTCCTGAACCATAGAGTCTGAGCTACATGTGAGGGTGAGATCATCAGAATATAACACCAAGATTACAATGTCCTCACCTTGCTTGAAAACATTGTGATCAAATTCACAACGATAGATGCTAGAACCCAGCAGAAAATTGTCCATCTTCTCGTACCAAGCTCGAGGAGCTTGTTTGAGCCCATAAAGAGAACAACAATGTCTACATACCAAGGATGAGACCCACACAAAGCCCTAAGGGTGCTCCATATAGATCTCCTCTTGGAGATCACCATGCAGTTTTGCATTCATCACGTCCATCTAATATACCGGTTGTCAATGTGATGCAGCTTTGGAGTAAACAAAGTGCACTAAGACCAACTTTGCAATAGGGAAAAAAATCTCAAAGAAATCAATCCCTTCGACTTGTGAAAACCCTTGGCAACATGATGTGCACGGTACTTATCTATTGAACCATCTGCTACACATTTGGTCTTGTAGACCCATTTACAACGCACAAGTTTTCTTCCCTTAGGAAGAGGCACTAACTCCCACATGTTATTATTCATGAGTGAAGAATATTCATCTTGCATAACAGCTTCCCACTCAGGTTTACCTACCACCTCAGAAAACAACATTGGATCATTAGAAATTGCTTGGCTCGTTAGAGCAATACCAAAAGTCTCAGACCTAGTGCGGTGAGGATTAGAGATCACCAACTAGAGAACAAACTAATTACAAAGTGGAGTGTGCCCACTTGGGCATGGATTGAGGAGCAAAAGGAGGTGGAGTTGTATCATCATAGGTGTCATCTTCAATATCAAGAAGTAGGTCCTCCATATCAATTGCAGGAGGAGAAGCCATAGGTGGAGAAGACTCTAAAGTTGGCACCAATGGGGTGAAATCTCATCAATTCTATACATTTTCGTCGAAACAAGACATCATGTGTGACAAGATCAAAGAGGCGATATGCCTTCACATCCTCGCAATGGCCAACAAATATGAGCTCTTGGCTCTTCTTCTCCATAGACTTGCGCTTGTCATCAAGAACAAACGCCCATGCCTTACTTCCAAAGACATGAAATCCAAAAACATCAGGCTTTTCACTGACCAAGCTTCTTCGAGAGTCTTATTCTGCACTACCTTGTGGGGAATGCAATTCTAGATATAACATTCACAATTTACTACCTCAACCCAGAACTCAAGTGCTAAGTCCTTAGATTGTATCATGCAATTCACCATTTCCTTGAGTCCTCTGTTTTCCACTCACCAACACCATTCTGTTGAGGGTGTAAGACATCGTGAATTGGTGCAAAGCGGATGAAAGATTTTCCACACATATTCCCCCATTGTCAATGTATATCTTCTTGAGAGGAAGTCTTGATTCCTTTCACTTGACCAAGCTTCTTCGGGTGTCTTATTCCACACTATCTTGTGTGGAATGCAATTTTAGATATAATTTGCACAATTTACTGCCCCAACCAGGAAGTCGGTGCTAAGTCCTTAAGCGTTATCATGCGATTCACCATTTCCTTGTGTTTTGTTTTTTCACTCACCAACACCATTTTGTTGAGGGGTTAAGGCACTTGAATTGGAGCAAAATGCCATGTCTGTACAAATTCTGAAAGGCTTTGCTCACATATTCCCCCATTGTCTATGCATATCTTTTTCAAAGGAAGTCTTGATTGCTTATCTTCAAAAGCCTTGAAGGCTTTAATGTTCTCAAACACTTCACTTTTAAACTAAAAAAATACACCTAAGTCCTCGAGTGAAATTCAATGAAAGTTAGTACATACTTTGCACGAGAAAATGCCATGTTAGTGCAAATTCACAGCACCCCCAAAATGACCTATGGATCGGCTTTTCTAAGGCAATGTCATTTGGTGTGAATGCACAACATTGAGCTTTCCCAAAGTGTGGGACCTTTGCAAATGGGGAAATCTCTCCAGAGAAGGTCAGCTCCTCTTCCTAAACTACCTACCACAAGCTATTCCAGTGCAGGCAAGCTAATCTAATCCTAATCTAACTATGCCAAGAGACAGAGAGAGAAAAGAGGGAAAAACAGAGCCTACACTAAAATGGTAATACACCAGAGAACGAAAATGTTGAACATCTATCAAAACTGCCATGGAACAAGAAGAGGTGAGCAATGGGAAGGATGGACAAGTGCATCACAAAACTAAGGATGGATTTCACACAAAAAATGTTCCAAAACTCCATGAACACAAACTCCAAAACCTGCAATGAAGAGAGGCAAGAAGAAAACAAGCAAAAACGAGCAAGGATGGACAAATGCATCACAAAACACGTTTTTTATTGCTCCAGAAGTTTGCACAGAACATCATTTTACTAGTAAGAGGCAAAAAATGCCATTACAGAGCAGGGGAAGAGGTTCAAACTCCATTTTTGACCCTGGGGAAGAAAAGAAGGGAGAGGCAGAGAAGAATGATGAACAACTGTTACAAATGAGCCAAAATTGGCTTTTAACCATCGAGTAGAATGGAAGAAAGGAGAAAACGCGGGCAAATTGATTTGGGACTTCAACCACCGACAAGATTCATCTAATGGGCTGTAAAATGATGGGTTTCCATAAAAAATCCCATACTTCAAAGTACATTGCTTTACAGAGCAAAACAGAGGCCCATACTTCATTAATTTTGGTGGTTGGAGTCGTTTTTTTACGTGTTCTTGCATGCAGAGACGTTTTCCATTTTCTCAGTAAATCTTCACCAAAATCCAAAATTGAACCCTCCATCGTGTAGAGAATTTCACATGACTTTCCATTGATATAAAGAATGCGAAAACCGAGCTCTGAATCAAAAGATATGGCCCTCTACGAAAATTTAGGGCAAAAGCGGGGGCAAAAATCGGGTCGTGGACCGAAACTTTAAAATTTTCCATTTTTTGAATTCGAGAAAATTTCCCAAAAATTCCCTGCGCCCCCGCTCCGCTACCACGTGGCGCTTTCCCATTCGCTAATGGAAACGCGGGCCCAAGCTACGCATTTTCCTTTAAAATTTTCATTGGGAAAAATTTCCCAAATTTTCCCCGCGCTCCGCTCTCGGTGACACGTGTCACCCCTGGTTCGCTCGGCGGGGGCGCACTTCAAATTTTTCCTTTGTGCCTTTTTTAGATTTTGGAAAAAAATTCCAAACAACTCCGCGCCTCCGCCCTTCCGCCATGACACGTGTCAGCTCCTCATCGCTCAGCGGGCCTTCGGGCCAAAATTTGACTTGGGCATTTTAACCCCCAAAGGGCTAAATGCCAAGTTTTCCTCCAGCGGGCCGCGCCAACCCATTTCTTTCCTTCATCGGGCTGCGGGCCAAAATTTTCCTTTGCGCCCTTTGACCAAAGCACCAAAAACTTAAACTTTTCCCCAACGTCCGCCACTCCGCCCTACCACATGGCACCTTCTCATTGGCCGCGGGCCTGTCTAGGAAATTTTCCCCAAAAAATTCCGTTGAGCCATAACTTGAGATTTACAAGGAGTTAGGAGGAAAATTTTACCTTTCTGGAAAGGTGAGAAATTTCTCTATTTGATGGAGCCATTTTCAGAAATTTTTGAGTCCCCGAAACATTTCAAAAATTCATTTAAGTGCCAAGAAAAGGAAAATGAAGGTAAGTTAGCCAAAATAGCGGGGCTCATTTTGGATAACAATTTTGGTATTTGTCGGGGGTCATTTTCTGCTAAATGAATGATCGGTGGCCTTTGAAGCATCCATTGGGCATGGAGTCAAGCTGATGAATTGATTTTGATTTGAACTATGAAAATCGACCTCTCGAGCTACTTGGAAACCCACTTTGAACTTGGAGTTGATCTTCACCAAAATGCCTTTGAAATGGGTAATGCAAGAGCAATACAATAGCACCAAAAAACTATGTACAAAACTGAAAATCATACATGCTCTAAATGGAATATGCGAGTGTGCACAAGCACTTCTTCTCACCTGAAAGCAAACCTACCTCCTCTACTCTAACTAAAAGCAAAGGTGAGCTAAACAAACCCTATGCATTTGGTTGTGCAAATAGCTTTCTTTCTTCAAAATGGGCAGCCATGCAATTATTTGGGAGCTGATCATGGCTGTTAGGATGAGTGGAAAATCAACAAGAAGTTGGTCTTCTACCCAAATCAGCAAGGTGTCAGCTGAAAACAAATTGAATACCTCTTTTAGTTATTCTGCATTTGGATTGAAGAGGTGTGGCAGCTGATCCTTGGTACTTTGTAGCTCATCCTCATGCTTAGAAGCAAGCATTACTGGTTGTGACTTCTCCTTTGGCTCCAATGAAGCCAAATACCTTATTGGGCAAGGTCTGATCCATTTGATATGCCCATTGCTCTGATTTTCAACTCCAAAAATGGATTCCTCTTGTAGACCTTCTTGGATAGATGATGTGGAAGCAATGGTAGAACTTTTCTACCCTTTCTCTTCCTCCAATGAAGAACATGGAAGATTTAAATTTTCCAATCTTGATTCCAAAGAGTTCTTTATAAGATGCTTGAAAGTGCTGCTGCAAATGAAAGTTCTCCTCCATGACAACAGGTTCTTGTGTTTGGAAGATGGATGATGAAGGAGAAGATGGTGTGATTTCAACCGGTTCCTCTTCATCAAAACAGTCCTCCAAATCTGACAGATAAACTACCTCATTGTTGTCCTGCTACAAATGTTCAACCTCTCCCATGGTGTTCTCTTGATCTGCAACTTGATCACCATGGTTTCTTTCATCCTCCAACATTGAGTTTGAGAGATCAAACTCTTCTTCAACACTAGAACTCGAGAGAGATGAAGTAGAAAGAAGAACTGAAGGTTCTTCTATAGCCTGCTTTGTGCTCAAAGCTTTTGGATCTGCACTTTTCTCCCCACAGCTAGAATGTGCTCCTCTTCTTTTGGATTTGGAGCAGCTTCTCCTTCCTCTGCTGCTTGAAGGCAATCTTGCTCTTGATTGAACTCTTCCTCTAGCATGAAGTTTGTCAAGTCAAACTCTTCAATCTGCTGCTCTAGAGGACAAGTTGGGGCTGCAAGATCTCTTTTAGAGCTTTCCTCTTCCATGGCTGATTGTGCAACTTGAATTGGATCAACATCTTCTTCAAGTAGAGTGCCAACATGGACACTACATTCTAAGCAAATTGATTGTTGATCTGCCTCTTCTTTTTGCTCTTCTTCTGCTGCAACAAAATCAGTCCTAACCACCACTTGTTCTTCAACCTTTACCTCCTCTGTAGGCTTCACCAGCAAAGGAATTTTCTCAATCCCATATCTAAGAGCCAAACTTACTAAGCTCTTAATCATTCCTTCTTTGCTTGGTTCTTCCTCTTGCTGTCCTTCATGACTGATTTTTGCAATTTCTTCTTCCCAACATGGATTTGGGAATGTAAAGGGGTGGGTTGTGACTCAACCAATTTTTCATTTGTTTTGTGGTGGAAGAGAAACTTCTTGTTTCCTTGGAGTGGAAGGTATTTCTTTTTGCTCTTGTGGAGGGATTTGGATTTGGAAGGGAAAAGGACAGAAGAATTGAGATGAGGTGGAAGACTAGGAGATGGAGAAATGGGATCAACATTTGGGGCAACATATGGGAAACTTGAAGCTTGACACTGCTGAAATGATACAGATTGAGAAAGAGGAAAAGAAAGAGTATGAGATGGTGTGCTTACCCGTTGACAAGGTTGTTGAATACTCCTCTCATACACCTCTATTCCCTCAGTCCACTTTGCAAGTAATGGCAGCGTTGCAATCATGAAGTCAAGCTTCTCTTGAGGGCTGTAATGCCTTGGAAAAGGTCCCACCCATGGACAAGGTGCTCCACAACCGATTCCAAATGCTTTCATTTGTGCTTGAGCCCTGGATTGCACCATGCCAATCTCCATTTTTTGGATTTTCTCCAACAAATCAGCATCTTGCATTTGATTGTCTTCATTGTATGCATACCCCTGCTCTTGGAAAGAACCATAGCCAAACTGATTTTGGCACTGCTGCTCATATGGGTATGCATGCTGATCTTGAATCTGCTCAAAATGCTGATTTGAAGGAGTTGTAAAGCATGTTGGAGGTGGATTTGGATGGCATTGTTGTTGTAAATGTGAATTCCATGATGGAAATGAAGTCATGATTGCACAACTTCATGGGATGAAAGAAGATGGAAGAGATGGAAGGAAGAATGGATGAAAAATGAATGAAAAGGAAGGTCTGCAACTTCAGAGATGGGTTGTTTACCAGATGGAGTCGCCAGATGTGTTTGCAATTGCCTCCAAAGGCTGAAATCTTCACAGGAACACACCAACCTGCAAAAGATGAAGTGGAAGACCTCTAAGGTCCCACCGGGCATGCCAAAACTGTTAGTGCAAATTCACAGCACCCCCAAAATGACCTATGGATCTGCTTTTCTAAGGCAATGTCATTTGGTGTGAATGCACAACATTGAGCTTTCCCAAAGTGTGGGACCTTTGCAAATGGGAAATCTCTCCAGAGAAGGTTGGTTCCTCTTCCTAAACTACCTACCACAAGCTATTCCAGTGCAGGCAAGCTAATCTAATCCTAATCTAACTATGCCGAGGAGACGAGAGAGAGAAAGAGGAAAAAAGAGGCCTACACTAAAATGGTAATACACGAGAGAACGAAAATGTTGAACATCTATCAAAGCGCCATGGAACAAGAAGAGGTGAGCAATGGGAAGGATGGACAAGTGCATCACAAAACTAAGGATGGATTTCACACAAAAATGTTCCAAAACTCCATAAACACAACTCCAAAACCTGATGAACATTGCAATGAAGAGAGAAAGGCGAAGAAAACAAGCAAAAGCGAGCAAGGATGGACAAATGCATCACAAATCACGTTTTTATTGCTCCAGAAGTTTGCCAGAACATCATTTTTTGGTAAGAGGCAAAAATGCCATTACAGAGCGGGGGAAGAGGTTCAAACTCCATTTTCAACCCAGGGAAGAAAAGAAGGGAGGAAAGAGAGAAGAATGATGAACAACCCGTTCTACAAATGAGCCAAAGCGGCTTTTAACCATCGAGCGAGAATGGAAGAAAGGAGAAACGCGGGCAAATTGATTTGGGACTTCAACCACCGACAAAATTCATCTAATGGCCCTGTAAAATGATGGGTTTCCATAAACAAGCCCATTCTTCAAAGTACATTTCTTTACTGAGAGCAAAACGGAGGCCCATACTTCATTAATTTTGGTGGTTGGAGTCGTTTTCTGTGTTTTTGCATGCCAGAGACGTTTTTCCATTTTTCTCCCAGTAAATCTTCACCAAAATCCAAAATTGAACCCTCCATCGTGTAGAGAATTTCAACACTTTCCATTGATATAAAGAATGCGAAAAACCGAGCTCTGGATCAAAAGATATGGCCCTATGAAGATTTAGGGCAAAACTGGGGCAAAAATTGGGTCGGCGGGCGAAACTTTAAAATTTTCCCATTTTTTGAATTTGGGAAAATTTCCCAAAATTCCCCGTGCCCCACCACTCCACTACCACGTGGCGCTTTCCCATTCGCTGATGGAAACACGGGCCCAAACTACGCTTTTTCCTTTAAAATTTTCATTGGGAAAATTTCCCAAATTTTCCCGCGCTCCGCTCTCTCGGTGACATGTGTCACCTCCTGGTTCACTCGGTGGGGCGCGCTTCAAATTTTTCCTTTGTGCCTTTTTAGATTTTGGAAAAAATTTCCAAACAGCTCCGTGCCTCCGCCCTTCCGCCATGACACGTGTCAGCTACTCATCGCTCGGCGGGCCTTCGGGCCAAAATTTGACTTGGGCACTTTAACCCCCAAAGGGCTAAATGTCAAGTTTTCCTCCACGAGCCCACGCCAACCCATTTCTTTCCTTCGTCGGGCTGCGGGCCAAAATTTTCCTTTGCGCCCTTTGACCAAAGCACCAAAAATTTTAACTTTTCCCCGATGTCCGCCACTCCGCCCGCCTGCCATGGCACCTTCTCATTGGCCGCGGGCTTGTCTAGGAAATTTTCCCGAGAAAACTCCGCCGAGCCATAACTTGAGATTTTCTGAGGAGTTGGGAGGAAAATTTTACCTTTCTAGAAAGGTGAGAAATTTCTCTATCTGATGGAGCCATTTCCAGAAATTTTTGAGTCCCTGAAGCACTGTCAAAAATTCATTTAAGTGCCAACAAAGGGAAAATGAAGGTAAGTTAGCCAAAATAAGCAAGGGATCATTTTGGATAACATGACCTAGTGGGATAAGTCATCAAATCACTTTGTACTAACTCTAATGGAGTCTTAGCTCTCGAAGCTTTTGTTCCTTTGGAAAGGGATCATGATGTTGTCTTCCATGCATGCACCATGGACAAACACCATCATCTCTAGAGACCTTAGGGACGGCACGTCATCATGTGCGAGGAAGCTCAAGCTACTGCTGAGATACCTATAGGTTAGGTGACCAAAGTGTTTGTGCCACAATTTGCTTATTATGTCAACACAAGCAATGAGCTTGCAAAACAAAGTGGAGGTGTCAAACTTATCAAAAACATGGAGGTGTAAACAACAGTCCACCACACTTGTTACAACTACATCTTGTGGATCACATAGTTCTCAAACTACAACATTATGTGGAGTAAACTCCACAGTTTTCCAAAGCCTGAATTACAAATTTAATATATTGACAACAAATTAGATGAAATCTTAGGTACCAAGAGTACATCATTGATGCACCCATCCTACATATTAAGCGTGTGTTGGATCGCAAAACTTCAGCTGATGATAAGATGCCCATGACAATTTGGGAAGTGTTGCATTTAGAAAGAGAACTCAACAAACCACGTGAATGAGTTAGATGATGAGAAGCACCATAATCAAATATCCATCTATCGACATAAGAGACCATGCCCTAGCAAAAAGATTTTTCCTTTCCTCGTGTTAGAAGAAGGTGTAGGAAAAATTTTGTGTTGCTTCAATGTGATCCTGATTTCTATTTTGGCTTCCATTTTCCCTTAAGAGAATTTGCAACTAGAGCATGACTTGAGCTAGGTAAGGCATCAAGTGACATCAATTTTGTTTGTTCACGAGTTAGCCTTTCACAAAATAGCTCAAAACTAGGCATTTTAAATTGATCTCCTAGAGCATCCATTGTTGAATAGAAGGTAGAAGCAAAAACACTATATGGGTCTTTCAATTTATACAAAATCAAAAAATACATTTGTCATCCTTCTTTTCTTTAACACCAACATTTAATTGATCTCAAACAGACTTAAACTTAGCCAAAAAAATCTCAATCACGGGAAAATCAAAAGGTAAATTGGAGGTCAATTCAAAATCTAACTTCACCATTCTAAATTCATTGATTTTATAAGATAACTTCTCAAAAGTCTACCATCACTCCTTTGGATTCTTGGCATTAGTGATGGAATACAAGGTTGTCTAATACATTCACGCCGATCAGACTGAGTGCTTCATCATGCCTGCATGCATAAGGTCACTTTTCCTTCTCCAAGGTGAACGCAGCATTTTCCTTAAAGACTCTCCATAGGCCTCTAAACCGGAGCAATTGGTGCATCTACAAATTCTAGACATGATAGTTTGTGGTGTTCAAAGGCTCAATAAGCCTATTATCCATTGCGGTGGAGGAGCAAAAGAAGCAGAGAGGAATAGCCTTTTGTTACACCCTAATTAAATCTATGTTATGTAAAATACACAACAATAAAGAGGATGTAAGGGTTTGTAAAGGGGATTATTATGATCTAATCAATTTACAATTAACCATTCATAACCAGAATAATGCATTAATACTTGCAATGATTGATAAAATGATAAATGATAGCTCAAAGATGAAAGGGGAGAAAAAAATTTAGTTGTACAAAGCAAACTACAGAAAATCCAAACTTGCAAACGGGTGGAAAAGACAGATCGAGAGGCTGGAGATGCTTCAAATGTAAGTTCTAGAACTCAAAAGCGAGCAAGGGCAAGACTGCAACTACTATGCGGTCCGGACTAGAAATGTACGATCTTGACCTCGGGTTGTACCGCTTGGACCCTTCGACAATTGGGGTCTAAAACTTCATGTGTGCTTCACTTGCCTAGAAATAGTATCCGTTGTCTATTTTTCTTACTTGCATAACCTCAAGATGACCTATAATCACCTGCAACAATGTGGAAACCTTAGAAACCTGCAAAACCCTTTCATCAAAGCACTAACAAACCAAAATCAGAATTCATGTGTGGGTGGTGAGGCTGGACTACCCATAGGGGTCAACCCCTATTGTTGAACCAATCCAAGTGATGTACTACATGCCCTCATGCGGGATCAACCCTAATGTAGTTCTTCTAGGTTCTTGTGCAAGTGTGAGTACAATCTTGGCCAACCTCCTAGAAGTGCCCTCGTGTCTCTTAACATCAAGATATTGGGATAACTGTATGGTATAGAATGTACCCAACACGGTAGTTGTGTGATGTAGTGTGCCTTAGCTACGTGACCTAATTCTTTGTTCCTTAAAACCCTTGAACAATGTTTGGAGTGACTTTGCTCTTGCTAATACATGGCTCTATGACCTTTTCATGCTTGGAAATGGAGGAAACTAGACTCTTTGACCTGGTTGAGTGCTTCAGACATGTAGTAGGGATTTCTCTAATTGATGTGCAATTGATTTGGGAGATCTTAAAGACCCTTGAATGCTTTTGGAATGACATTTGTAATAGGAGCTTATAAGAGTGTCGAGTGAGTTATAAAATGACATTGACTTACTTATATGGCCTTCCATATATGAAATATTCTAATAAGGTCGACCTTAAGAAGATGAAACAACCCAATAAAGATATTCACATCGAAAACAAAGTCTGGAGAAAGCAAGCTGGGCAAGACTATATAGGTTGGCCAAGACCGCCCCACATCCTTACCTTTTGTGCGGTCTAGATAGGAGAAGCTGTAAAGTGAAACAGAAAGTTGTGGCATGAAGTACAAAGATTGTTTATTGCTTTGATTTGATTATGTTACTTGAATTGATAACAAAGCAAAGTATAAAGATAAGTAAGGCACGAAAGAGCTAGAGAGATATACTAATTGGATTTCGAATGTGAGCATTTGTCGTAGTAAGAGAGCTTGGTCAAACTTGGAATTACAAAGGACAAGTTACCAAATTTTAGTTTCTATATCTCGACATTTATGGCAACAAAAAACCCCCTACAACAATATGCTTCTTAAAAAAATTCTGAATATTCCCCTAATATTCCTGTATTTAAAAAAACTCCCCCTTATTTTCTCTCTAAAATTTGCCTTTGCTCAAAATGTATGTCAGTTATCGATTGAAAATAGGAAGGGCATAATCTGGGTAAGCTGTTGAGCAATGAAAGTTGCGATCGAGAGAAACCCTATCAAAGGTTTCGCGTTGGGGGGGAGCGATTCATCGGCCATGGTGATGGCCTCGACAATGGTTTTGGAGGTGCTCGAGGCAAGGGGAAAAGCGCAGGGCAGGATTGATCGGGAGACCATTGCGCCTACTACTCTCTAAGCAAGGAAGAGCGGGAGATATATTTTCAGAAAGCCAAAGAACTTGCGAGCTAAAAACGTTCCTCTGTCAATGGTAACAAACAGCCCTCTTTTGATCTGTTTGGCACCTTCTTTAGAGGGCAGGTCTATTCAAGGAAAGCAGTGCGGTGGAGAGGTGCCTACCCAAGCTGCGCCTCCAAGCCTGCTTCCTTCAAGGCTACCATGCAAAAAAAAAAACCCTGCCATCCTAACCCTCATGCGTATGTTGTAGATCTTGCAGAAGAGATGCCAAAATTAAGCTTGGAAAATCCTGAGATTGAGGCCCACCTTCAATCATTGTCTTATCTTGCAGTTATTGGCAGATTTAATGGTCTGTGGCCAGCTTCCTCAGCCCTCTCTCTGTGGGTTTCTGAAAATTGGTCCAAACATTGCGATATATCCTTCTATTCAAAGGGTTTCTTTGTGGTGCATTTCCAGAAGGCAAAGGAATATCAGAAATGCCTAATCGATGGCCCATGGTTCTTGGGCAACCCAGGTTTGTTTCTCACACCGTGGTTCCCGAGTTTGATCTGAATACGCTATCGGTTACAAAAATGCCAGTGTGGGTTCAGCTCCCTAACCTTCCGCTGCATTTTTGGTATGCTCTTGAGGATATAGGGAATGTTCTGGGTAAATTCTTAAAGGTGGATCTCGCTAGCATAGTGGCTGGACTCCGCACATACGTCAGATTTTGTGCAGAGATCGACTTAAGCAAAGGATTGCCCGACAAGATTCTACTGAAATTGGGGAACCTTCAACATGTCCAATCCCTAGATTATGAGAATATAGCTTTCCAGTGTCATATATGCAGGAACCCAGGCCATTTGTAGGCATCTTGCCCGCAAGGCCATCAGAAAAACTCCCAAAAGAGAAAGAATACATCGTCTCGAGGCGGTTGGGACAAACCTTCCCTAGCTCAGGCAGGTGAAACCAGCCATAAGGAAGATCCCGGGGTGCCTCATCCAACTGTCTTCAAGAAAAATTCAGAATGATCTAACATGGATGGTCAACAGGGTTACCTGACCAAAGTGGGTGTTATACAGAAGGGCCATGTATCTGATAATTCTGACAAATCGGATTCAGACTAAGAGGGAGTTTCTAGTAGTTTCGAGTCCACGTCGGGCTCTAATAATTTCATGTTGGTGACGGCTTCTAATCCAGGTCAGTGGTAAGAGGTTTGGAAGAAAAGAGGTAAAAAGGGGCGCTTTACAAATCTGCTAGACTACTATCCCTCCATCGAGATGAATCGTTAATTGGAAATTGTTTCGCTTCTATTTGGTTTTGTTTAGTTGTGTTGGGGTCACACTACTGGCCTTCTTGGTTTTTGTACTCCGGTTCATAGCTTCGGTCAAAAGTGTTTTTCTATCAAAATAAAAAATTGCCTTGCTCAAATCTCTCCAAAAATTTCTTTCCCAAAAAAATATATTCTGTCTTTTTAAAATTTTCCTATTCCTCAAAAAAATCTTGCAAAAAGATAGGTTGAGGGGTTTCGAACTCTAGACCTTCTTCAACATGGTGTACTATCAAAGTATATATAACCACTCAAATTATATATCCTTGCAAGCATGTATAGGACCAAATTTAATTTTAAGGTGTAAATTAAAACACCTACTTTTTGTAAAATAAAATAAAAAAACTCACCGGCGTTTGGCAAGTAGGTTGAGGTGAGTGTTGTGAGGTGAGTGTCGGATTAAGGTTAGATTGCCACTCGAGAGTCGGTAATGTTAAGGGACGTGTGCTTTGTTTGATATGACACTGTCATGAGGAAAGTTAGGCCGACACGGGCAGCTACGAGAAAAGAGCTAGATATCGTCGGGAGTGCCTTTGAACCAGATGCAAGGTGAGCTATGCTACAAGGTTTTGGATACGTTCAATTGAATATAGATCAAACTGCCGTGAAGAGCAAGATCTATTTGCAACAGGTTGCCGCATTGTACCAATGAGTTTATTTACGAGTCACCGACACTATTGAAGGAAGGAGCATGCCTCACTTGATGAGACGGAGAATAAAGGAGCTCAAAGTGTAGGAAAGTCAGGCAAGCCACAAAAGAGAGGCAAGGGGCAGGAATTTACGCCGCTGCAGGGTGAGTCGGAAAAGGCCAAGCCTCCAAAGTGGTGCCCTCAATGCCAGGTGAACGCAACTCGAGGTGGAGTGTGCTCCATATACACCGAGAGAAAGTCAAGCCAAGTTGTATCAAGATCTGATTAGGCAAGTGAAAACTCGAATCAGGATCCTCAAGTCAGGGTGGGGAGGAGTGTTGGAACTCTAACTTGGGTGATGATTGCCTTTCCACTAAGCTAGGTCGAGCAACCCGTGAGGCCGAGTTAAAGCAGAGATCTGAGCAACTCACCATATAAACTTTTAATGCAATCAAATTTGGGCTTTTTCTACATGCCCGGTGCTCTAATACCATATAGGAGCAGCAGTTAAGATCTAGGTAGATCTAGGCATGAACTACAACACTTCAAATTTGGAGCAGGTTTCCCTGAACCTCCTGAACTCCTTGAAACTCTTTGTACACAAATGTAAAGCACACCAGCAATTAATTGTATTATTATTCTCACACCACATTAATACAAGCTACTTGTAAAGCCAAAAAAATAAGCCTTACGAGGAGGTTATCCACAACAACATCTAAGTTGTTCAAACAACTATTTGTTGAAACAACTTTCATACGCGAACCAGGTTGTTGATACAAATAACTTCTTGGTTATTTTAATAAAACTCCCAATTGATGCTTAAAACAGTGTGAAAACAAACTGAAACTAGGTAGGAAATAACTTAAACATCTACTATCACCTCCCAATCAAATGTTTATTTATGACTTGGCACTCCTGAGTCACTTGGAAAGAACAAAAGTATATTGAAGAAGATGACAACTTCCAGGACATAGGGTTCTAAACTATGTTGCATCAAGAAATGGAAACAAGTATTTGGAAACTTTGGAAATACAAGTATCAGAAGCTGGGACAGCCAGGCATGTAAGCAGAGTAGATTTCTTGAGAAAGGGGCATGAAACAGTATCAAAAACAACAGGAACTTCAGAAAAACACTTGTAAAGGGTAGCAGAAAATGATGGAAGCCCTTGGACATATTATTGAAAACTTACACAACATCTCACAGCCAGTCCAGGGAACTTTCTACAAGCTCCTTGAAACAGCTGGTAACTTACAGAATATGTTTCCAAATCTCCTGAAAACATTTCTGGAATATTCCCGCCGCTTTCTAAGAGTTTCTGACAGTTGGAAACCATTTTGGAAGGATGAAAAATAGGTTTCCAACCTTCCAAAAAGAGTTTCAGAGACTCGAGTGATCTAAAGATATCCTACCCGGTCTTGTATACTGCCCCCAAGTAAGAAACAGTTAAAATGGAACTTGTGGTTCGTAACTAGCAATTTGGAAAAACCTATAAATAAACTTTTAAGGGCTATTTACTTCCAATTGATAAACTTCAAAACAGTCTACTTTCTCAATTAACAAAAATATAACCCAAAATTGGAAGACAACCTGCCTAGTTTTGGCTGGTACACCCAAGCAAGATAGGACTAAAATTGAACTTGGCATTCACACTTGGCAGTTTGGAAAACTTATACACAAGATTTTGTAAGCTATTTACTACCAATAGATTAAAAAAATTTTAAAATAATTATATAACCATTAACAAATTTTAACAGAAACTCCATTATATTTTATGTTTTTTTTTCCAGATATCACCATAGATAACTACGACTCAGGGATTGGATTTCCAAGACGGCAAAAAAATCCTGGAAGTTGGGGACGGCAAGAGAGGTGGCTATTAAAATGATATATAAATACTAAAAATATATAATAGATCATCCACCCCTAAACAAAAACATGAAAGATTAAAATTTCAGCACAAGAGCCAGCAATGTTACCAAAAGGAACGCAACTATATTCCCGAAATTTAGAAATAGGCTTTTAGAAACAACAGAGGTCATGCAAACTATATCAAGAATCATTCTTAGACAATACCAGCTAAGGAAAAACATTAAAATACAAAGTGGGCCTCCAGGCCATCCTAATCTACTAGAAAAACCTCCATTATCATACAAAAAGAGGCAGAAAGACCTGCATAACAAAATTTTGAAACTGAAGAAAGGCTTTAAAATACGCATGTGAATTTATAGATGCTATTGCTGTATATAAGAAAAGCTTAAAAATGTAAAATAGCAGTAATTTCTCGTTAGAAGGTCTTGTTTTGGAAACTACATAAAATAATCTTGCAGAAGTCCATTTCTTGGGAAGGTAACTTTGCATGGGAAAAAGATCTACATCTGGTATCACTGCATAGCATACTGGTTTTCCTTGTACCGGCAAGTTTTGGTTCTCTCTAAACTTCGCGTGAGGTCGAAACTCGAGGGGTACAACATATTCCTTGTTTCCCCAATGGAATCTTATAAGCCAGGTTGGCGTTGTGGCTGGGAATTTAATAAAAAACCTATGCCTTCCAAATTTTAAGTTTTACAAATGTACAGTTTTAGAAATAACTATTCTACCTGACTTCCTATGCTTGTAAAGGATTGTCTGTACAAGGAACTGTAATTTACAATCTAATTTAACATACATCCTAGTCATGGGTTACCAAAAGTGACTCCAACATAGAATTTTAAAAAATCAAACATTTTTATGGCCAAAAAAAACATACTGCAAGAATTTAGGACTGTAAGTAATGGAAATTACCTCTACCATCTCTGCACTGCCATATGTCGGTATTAATCCAGCCAGTTCAGCACTGTCACAACTATAAGGCTGATTTCCCACGTACACTTTAGTGCCAGCAGGAGGTTCTGACTTAGCAAGAGGTTCTGTCTCTTGGTTATCTTCTGTAGGGGGTAAATCTGATTCTGAGAATTGAACCTCCTCTTCTTCTTCATCCTCTGCTGCAAGTGGAAATCCTTCCTGGGTTATTGTTTATGAAAATAATCTAAACACCCTCTTATTTTTGGTGAGGGGGGTAATAACAACAGCAGAATTCACCGAGTTGAATGAGGAATAAGAGGCTTCCATAGAGAAAGCATTGGGCATGTAAGCACAATAACATGTAGCTTTACCCAATGGTATGTCTACTGAGGGGGAATTGCATTTAAATGGACATGGGTAGTTGCCATTGAGAAACAAGAAGAAGTTGCCATGGTGTGAAAAACACAACTCCTAATGCTGAGTGAACAAACAGAAATAACCCAGACCAAGGATCCAAGTGACGGAGTGGATTATTTTAGGGGGTTTTGGGTATAAAAATCTATGGACCACAATCATATATTTGAAGGATTTGTTGATAAGGTGAGATATTTAAAGGATTGTGTTGTGATAAAGTAGCGTGTGGCCTGTTTGAGTTCATGAAACTGTCTGCCAATTTTCTTAGATAACGAACATATCAATGGGAAATATCCTTTTTCGTAGGTTTGTTTTCCTTTTAAGAACTAGATTTGCCCACCAATTTTCTTAGGTAACGAACATATCAATGGGAAATATCTTTTTTCGTAGGTGTGTTTTCCTTTAAGAATTAGGGGAGAGGACCCTATAACCGAGCGGGTACCAAAATATGTACATCTCTTTTCACCATAGGTTGTTGACAAAAACACCAATAGTTGTTCACTTTTTGGTTAATTACACTTTTTAAGAGTTAATGAGAATGTGATACATAGGGCGCTCGGTCATTGGTCCCTCTTTCAAATGCTTTATATTAATGTTCTTCATATTAAAGCAATTCAAAAACTACTTTTCCCTCCAAATTAACACGTGAAACGAAAATGTCAATATGACACGATCATACGCTACATGATGATATAATTTTTTTACGCTACCGACATACCTACATATATTTGTGTGCCCCTAAAGTTAGGTGCACGGTTATAGGGTCCTCTCCCCTAGATTTGCCCACAACTAGAGCAGATCTCGGAAAACCTCCTCCCTCGTAAGAAGTTCATATGGTCCAAAATGGTTCAAAAACACATATATCAAACTTGCTTTATAAAAGGAAACCTATTCCTCCATACATTTGTCTATGTAGCTTTGTGATACAAAAGTAGAAATAGTTATGGTGTGATAGTAAATGGGAGTTTGTGAGACACTAATTGACTACTTGATCGCATGTAAGCAGTGTAATAGAGATGTCGAATGGGATGAGTCAAAGAATTTAAACTCGAGGGAGGAAAACATTAGAGGAGGAAGAGGGGTGATGAAGAAGGAGTTTGATGTAGATTAATCTTAAAGGTGGGGAAAATATTAAGGGGAACCAACGTGAAAATCTTCTTTCTTAGGAGCAAGCACATATGATCCACATCTTATTTTTGTCAATCGTTTAAAGGAGAAAGGGGGTGCAATGTGCAAATTGTTGAGGCAAAATACTTTGGAGATACCTAAGAAAGCAATGATTGGACGATGAATATTTCCATTGTGAATAATTGTTGTTTCATGAATGTAAACCCTTATGATTTATGGGTAGGTAGAACATGATTCATGTAAGGGGAATTCGGGTGCGTGTCTCGCGAGATACTTTAGAGATAGGGATGTGTGAAGTGGACCCAACATCTCAAGTCAAGTTTATCTAATAATTGAATGTGATAACCACAAAACATGGTTTGCCTGGTGGTTTTGGGCCATCTATATAGACCATTATATTATACCATTCTCCACACTTGCCTAAGAAACAACAAATATCAACCACAAGAGTTTTTCTTATAGATTTGCGATTGACACGCGTCCTCAACATTTCAATTTCTTAACACTCATTAAATGTGAACAATGTCATGCATAGCCATAGAAGGAAGGTTTATCTTGGTGTTTCCCTCATCAATAGTCCTAATGATGTCACATGTCAACAACCACTAGCACAAAACCTCAACCTTCCATTTCCCCAACGCATGTCAAGAATAACCACCAAGGCTCCCATTTTGAAATGTTTATCAACATAATGTTTGAGGCATTGGAAAAAGAGGAAATATAATTTGTGCATGTGTGCCTTGGACCTCCTTCGATGATTTAGCTCATCCAAGGTTACAAATAAGGAACATTTCAATTTGACAATTAGAATTTAGTGTTAAGTAATAACCAAAAGTTTTTTTGGATTTTCCATGGGTAGCCATGTTGGCATGTGTAAGTTAGATTATTGTCATTGATGTAAAAGCACGAGCACATTAATGACAAAATATTATGTGAGGAGCACAAGAAAACATTTATCTTGGTGTTGTCTTGAGCAAACAAGGTACAACATGGTTGCAAGAGTGGAGAAGGTAAGAATGGCTTGGTCTTGGAGACCTATTCGGGTGGCCTAATTAGCCTAGGTGATGGTACATGGTGAATAGAGATACATGATGGCTTGAGAATCATGGTAGAGGCATGGAGAGCATGAGGAGAGTGTGTTGAGACACTCATGAGAGTTTTAGATAGCAAGAACAAGTTGAGAACCTAGTTGTCGTTGTTCATCTAGACCTAATTTAGGTGTTTGGAGGCCTAATAAGGCATGATCATCAGTTGTAGAGCTATGTAAGCCCATGAGGGCATGTAAATGAGTGAGACATGATGTTTCAAGTTTATCAAGGCCTTTTGAAGAGGTTTCAAGTTGAGGTATGAGGTTCACCTACTCTTTTTAGTTCAAACATGTTTAATTCTTAGGACCTAGCTATGCAAGTCATGGTGGTTGAGAAGATGCAGAGCTGTTCATGATCAAGTGAGCATTGGAGAAGTTGAGAGAGGTTGTCTTGGTATTGTGGGAAAAAATTCAGGCTGATATGAAGAAGATTTTGTAAGTTATGAGGTTTTTGGTCATATCAAGCTCAAGAGAGTGCATTTTCTAGCTCGAAGTGAGAGAAATCTTCTTGGTTGGCACGTGTAATGTTTGCATGGGACCCTGATCCTTTCAGGGATGTTGAGGCATGAAGCTAAGAAGATCTCGAGTTAGAACAAGATTAAATGAGGGTCTATCTTTTATGAATGAATGTTAAGAAGGTAAGTTGGTCAAAAACCCTCTTTAAACCCTAGTTCACTAGTGATGGAAGAAATATTCTTTGTTTGAGCCCAAAATGGATTGAATCATCAAATGTAATGATTGGAGGATGGAGAGGACTCTCCCAAATTTTAGATGGTGGTGGTTTGAGTTCATGATTGCAGTGGAGCCCACTCAAATATGATAGTTTCAAGAAAGTTTGATTTTCTCTCATGTTTGCCATTAGAACCTATGTCTTTTTTTTTAAATTTGTTGGGGAGAAATTCTAGATGTTTGAAGTGATTTCAGAGCTTGGTGAAGTGATTTGGAGGTCTGCACAAGTCAAAACATGAAGACTGGTTTTTAGGGCTAAAGGGCAGTTTTAGCAGTCATGGAGAATGGAAGTTCTTGAGCACTTGTGGACTTGGTGATGATGATTGATGGCCTTGGAGGTGTTGTACACATCCCATATGATGTGTTTCATGTTTTGGTTAAGCTCTACAAATCAGTTTTGGTGGCATGGTTGAGGTCACAAGTTGATCTAGTTTGACTGGTTCAGACAACATTGCTTTGGTTTGAAGATTGGTTTGAAAGACCAATATTTTGGATTAGTTGATGATTCCCATCCATTGGAGAGTGAAGAGGGATGAAATTTGATCCTATTCCATACATTTAGAGATCTTGAAAGTGTCAACAAGTGTGTTAGAAGGTCAAGATTGAAAAACTATTTTTTAGGCAAGTATGTGTTGCTTGAGAGGAGAAGTTGTTCTATTGGATTTTTTGGTTGAGTCATGATGTATAACATGGTTAGATGTGTTCCTTGTGTCATTGGATTTCCATTGAGTGGTTACATGTCATGGTTGAGGTGTTTGGTGAGTGTTGGGTCTTCATCTTTGAAGACCAGTGTCTGCTGAGGTGTATGTTTGAGTAGGAAATAATCATATTTGATGGTGACTTGGAGAAATTTGATGGTGTAGAGGTTTTTAAGCTGATGGAGGATGTTGATATGATGTCCTTGACATGTGTGGAGCCTTTGGAGGATTGATGGAGTTGCTTTATGTGCTTGAAGTTCATGGAGTGCTTGGTGGAAAAGGATTTGGTCTTATTGGCCTTGTTTGGGGTTTTGGTGCATTTCCAACCCATATGGGTCTTTCATGTTGATTTTATATGATTTTTTAGGTCTATTTTTAAGTTGGAATGACCGACCTTAGTGGTCATGGTTGACCTATCATGCATTAAAGGAAGAGTCATGTATTTAAGTGAGGTTTTGTCTTCATTTTGAACTAGTTGTATATGAGGGAAAAGTGCGAGCTAAGAGAGAGAGTGAAAGTGGTTTAAGGGCATCAAGAAAGAGCTAAGAGAGGGTATGAATGTTTGAGGAGAGTTGAGAAGCAAAGCAACAAGGGAAATTGATCTAATCAACCCATGAAGAAGCAAGATTGAGAAAAGTAAGACAAAGTTTCTTTGAAGAGGGTTTTAAGGTGTGTGAGCTGAAATTGTGATCACTATCAGTTGTAGTAGAAACATATCTTCAATGGTCTTCATCTTCAAGTGGTTGATTTGGTTCTTGATCACCTTAGGGGTTATATCCTCCTGTAGGGTTGGTGCCTTGCTAAATAGGGGTTGGTGTTCCTTGTGGGGTTGGTGCCTCACTAAACAAATCTTGTATGATGTGTCATATTCATGCAAGTATTTTGGTTTGAGTAATATAATAAAAAATTGTGGGTTTTCTTCCCTTTGAGGGTTTCCCACTTACATCTTGTGTTCTTGTGTACTCTCTCATGGTTATGCTCATGTGAATGATTGTTATATGTTTTTAAGCTCACATTAATGCATGGTTGAATGGTAAATGTTTTATGCAAGTTAAATTAAATTGGTTAAAGGTTTTGAAGGACTGATTCACCCCTCCCCGCCACTCTCATTCCATTGTGTTTCGATAGGTCATGGAGGAAATAAGAATGTATAACACTATTGTAAGAGGTGGAAATAATTGTAACGTGTTTTAAGTGGAATCCTTACAAGAGTATTAAAGGCATATTGACGAAAGTCAATTACCACATGTAAGGAGGAGAGAGATGTTCATATTTCCACTTCTCATTGCCGTGTGTTACACCCATAATGCATAATTGTTGTACATGTGTGTATCGAAATCTTAGATACTTTCGATCGTTTGATTTACAAAACTTTCTGGTCTATATCTAATCGATTTCTAGTGCAAAATATGTGGGACCTTTTATCCTAAATGATAAGATATCTTAAATTGTTCACGAAAGAGTCTCGATAACGACTACTCATTCTAGTGGAAGACAATGAAATGTATTGTTCATGGACATTTAAATAAGAAAGGTCCTTCCTATTTCTAACATGGTTTTGGCCAGTGCACAAACTTTTGCACACTCTCATATACCTTCCACATGTTATGCACATTTTAAATTTCAAATCTTGATTACTCTGTAGAGTGTTGTATTTATCCTCTGCCTTATGTTAGATGGCTTACAACTAATGAGTAGATAATTGTAGTCACAAAATCATGCACTTTAGACATTTATTTATCTCGGTCTTATACAACTATTTAGAAGGTTCTCAAGGGAAGAAAGTACTAATTAACCCCATCCTTTTGGCCATTGTATTGATTTCATTTCATATTATGCGACCTATTGCACCCATTTACCCAGTCATTTCCAAAGATCATGCGTTGTCTTAGCCCTACTTGAGGCACCTAGATTTAATATTGGGACTCCCATGGGTGTTCTGGTCCCACCGGGGTCGCTCTCCGGGTCTCTTTTCCACTTTCTTGCCATTTTTGGGTCTTTTCTAGCCGTTTTTCATAATTATCTTTCTTGTGGTCGGCCTTTTCGGGGTTAATTACGAAATTAGACCAAGAGAACCCTATAAATATAAAGTTATGAGACCATAATGAGGGACCTAGCATCACTATCTACTATCACTCCATCTAGAGTTGCATCCATCTATTGCATTTGCATCCACATAGCTCCATCATCAAGGCACAAGCTAGGACATCTGCATCACACTTCATGAGGGGGATTCTATTCTATTCCATGCACACATACTATTACATTTTCTACATTTAGTTATTTGTCGCTACTTTGCAAAGTGCGATGACACAAGAGAATCTAAGGCATGACATGCACACACACACACCAAAACTACATATGGGTCCGTAGTGCAATGCTCGATTAGTAAGCCCAATGTTGTGGTAGTTGAGGTCATTCTGACCCATTCATTATGCATCTTTCTTTTTGGGGTTTTGATACTTCTTTTTGGTCTCTTGCATGTTATTTCTTCTTAGAATATTTGGAGCATTCAACGCAATACTGAGAGAAATTGATGCAACAGGCGAGCAAAGCTTCAAATCATATTCGGACCACTATAAAGACAAGTTCCGAGTATTTTTCCTAAACTAGGGTGCCCATATCTCATACCAAAGCGCTCGTGGGTGCCCTGGGCCCCGCTTCTAGGCACTCTAGCCCAAATGACATCATCTAGATCTGTCATTTCGGCATTGCGGCACAATCGTTCTGGTTTCTAATTTTTGTGCACCGGTGCGACGACATAGTCAAGCATCACCAGTTATTAGTTGAGTTCTTTCCTTTCCCTTCTTGCATACTAGGTTTTAGTATTTCATTAGTTTCGTTTAGTTATTTCATTTACATGTTATCTTAGGGTGTTTATTTGTTGTGTTTATATGTCCTCCTAGATTAAAATAAGTAATTTTAGTTAATCATTTTGGTGAACCCGACATCTTATCATAGACCAAAATAATCCTTTTGAATCTCCAATCATTCTAAAGTTTGATCACTTTGTCCAAGCCTTTGTTGATGTTCCCGCTGATCCTTCTAGCTATCAACCTTGTCCTTCACATATACAGTTCCCATCTTCTGATATAGACCCTCACACTCTAGATGACGGTATTTTCTAGCTTAATCGTATACTATTGATCCCAATATTTTAGCGTTCATCTTAGAAGAAGCACAAGCTCCTCAACTTGATCATATAATTACATTTTTTGCCATTGTTGACTCTAAGATAATTTTCATTCACCCCTTACTTCTCCTACATTATATGTACATGATTCTCCTCATACAAGTATGTGTCTCTACCTCTCCATCTTCCTCCCTTCAACCACTACCTCTTCAAGCTCCACATGACTCTGACACTAATATCTATATGGTTGATGAGCTTCCTCTTGTTTCATCTCTAACTCCTGATGTCACAAATGCTATGATACTTTATACAGGATCCACTCCACAATGTTCTCTTACTCTATCACCTCCACCTTACCTATCCCCATTTGAGGGTACCATAGGTGTGATAGACATAATTTCTTCTATGCCACCTGCTACTACTACTGCTTATGATCCCTTATCAAAGACTTTTCCAGTCCACAGACATCGTTCTATCATCCACATATTCACCACCACCATCACTACACACACCATTCACTTACACTCTCTTCATAAATGATTCTTATTGGGAGCATATACCACTTGATACTTCTGTCAAGCCATTGTATGTTCACACGATGGCCTCCTTTGGCTTGGGTTTGCATTTGAGGACCTTCATTCTCCTTTATACGACTCACATTTGTATCATGGATCTATTATTCTCACTGCTGCATATGGACTTCACATTTTCATCTTGTTGTTCACCTTGCATGTTATCATACTTCCTCCTCACTTGCTCTCGGCTAGTCTTGGTTAGATTATATCAGAGGCACACTTGATCCTAACAATATAGATATAGCTTTTCCTATGCCATTTGGTACTTTCCACATTTGCAATAGCTCATTTCTTTGTTACTCACCTAATTTTACTATTTGGTATGCTCAGGGGTGTCCATTGCCTCCTTTTACTGATGAACAATATGCCTTGGAAATGTATAACTTACGTCTTCACGGTTATTTGGATGACCAACCACACACCATTGCTTATCAGGTTTCCCACGTTGTTCCATACAGTTTGAAAATGATATTGATGACCTTTTAGAAGACTTTACTTGTCCATTGCCTCCCTTTATTGATCACAATACACCACCACACGCAATAAGTCATGTAATCAAACCTTTAGGTGACAATGAAATAGCCCTTGTGGGATACCACTTTAAAATGCACAAATTATATGAAAATTGCAGCAAAGTAAAATTTCTTAGTTTTACAAAAATGACCATTTAGGGCGGTGAATGGTATTTAATTGATATCTAATAAAATATTTTCCTAAAGTGCATGAAATTTTGAGGAAGCTTACAATAATAATATAAACACTAGAAAAACATTTTTGGAATAATATATTCTTTGCAAAAAATTACAAAGTGTGCCCTAGATAGTTGGAAATCTTCGAGGTTCGTAGCTCACCAAATACAAGAGCAAAAATTAAGAGTCTTTGGATATAACATTAGCAAAATATAGGAAATAAAATCTCAACCTTTAGATCCGAAAGGGGTCAACTGGAAAACCCTCCAAATAAAGGCTGCAAATTGCCTTGCTTGGAAAAGGGTTGAAAGCGATGGAAGCGCCTTTAAAGTGATGCTAAGCCCAGCCCAAATGGCTGTCATAAGTCTGATCTAGAACCCTCTTATTATCTTCTACAAATGCCCCCAAAATCCTCAAACCCTTCTTTGAACCCCCTGATAATATCTCTGTAACCCAGCCCTGAGAGAAGCTCCAAAATGATAAACTAGGGTAGATCTCTCACTACTAAAGAATGCCCGCTATTAGGGACGGTTCTTTCACCACCGAATCTAGGGTCCCTGTAGGATTTCACTCCACAAGTTGTAGATGCACAAACAACAATGCAATGCACATGAATGTAAATAAAATGTATGCAAAAATTCCTTTTCCTTTCTCTCTCATCTCCTTATATACTTTTCCATGGAAAAAGAGCCCCAATAACCCTAGACGCATTTCATTCCATGGAGGGGCCAATAAAATAAAAGTAACTAAAGTTACTTTTTTCCTTTTTAAGTCACCATGGTCCAAAAGTGACCCCCAAATGCAAAACTTGGATATTAGAACCACGTGGCCCCTTCCCAAAAGCTCAGCGTCCACCCCTTGGGTATGACCATGATTTGGGACTTGACTCGGCCCTTAGGCCTTTGGCATTGGAAAGGGGACATTACAAATTGGCCCTTAGGCCTTAGGCATAGGAAAGGGGACATTACAATCCTCCCTTCCCAAGCAATGCTTGACCCCAAGCATTTTCCTGTCATGTTGTAGAAGCTGAATTCCACTGAGTAAGTTTCCCACCTCACCCTGAAGTCAACTAATGATTGGTAGAACCATTCTCCAACCAAGTCATGCAAAAGTCTCTATGAAGAGTCTGACAAATACATCTTCATGTTCGACTGCAAGCACTCCACAAGATATGAAAAATGCAACCAAGTGGTCATCTGGATTCTGCTTGCCATCTCCAAAGAATTTTGGAAAATTCTTTCTCATCCCTTTAGGCAGATCATGCATAGGAGGAGTTAGATTTAGAGGTCCAAAGGTTGCACCCCATGGAATAGGCGTTGCAGGGGCAAGTGGTTGATTCTGCATCATGAAAGGAGCGTATCTTCTTTGAGAATAGACTTGATGAATAATTCCATTCTTAGGATTATATTGAAGATGATCCGGATCTGGATGTGTTTGCACTCTTCTTCCTAGTGAAAGGCTGGATCTGCGGCTTCTAACTTGAGAAAGCTCTGGTATGCTAATTTGTGTTTTTCCCCAGTGTAGTCACTAAAAATTGTTGGCTAGATTTTCGCATGGTTGAAAACCTAAAGAGTCATGAGATAAAGCTCCCTCATTTACCTGGGGTGAGGCTCCCATGTTGGATTTATCAATTAAATTATGTTAGTATCTATATGGGGTTTTACTTTAACCACGCAGCTCATGAACCATAGCTGTATAGTTTTGCAACAAGTAAGTAGTTGTTTAAAGAAAGGAAATATTTAAAGAAGAAGGGAATAATAAAATACAGAGAAGAAATAGGGAAGATGTGCAACCTAATCAATAGATAATGAGTTGATTGCATGCACATAGAAGAAACCCAATAGATATCAACACACAAAATTATAAGCAAACGCAGACTTCGGATCTAGATCTAAAATAACATAGTTTATAAGTAGATCTAAGGCAAAAGCTAGAAACAAAATGCACCATGACACAAAGTTCTCTGAAAATCTGCTCCTTTGTATTCCTTTGCTTCAAATAGCTATCAAGGGTTTTAGCACAAAGTCTGGAACACAAGAATGCTACTTACAAATTCTGATCCTTTAACCTGTAGGTTCTTCCTCTACTTATAACATGTAGAGGGGAAATTACAAATAGGAAGCTTTTAGTTGAACTAGCACATGTGGAAGTCGGAAAGGAAACAACTGGCAATCTCCCTCTTGGAATTCCTCTTTGCATGACATGCATGATTTGCAACTGAAGATAGAACCTTCTATTTTGCATGTGCCACCTATCTCCAAGTAGTTGACTTCTTGGAATGGCTTTTAAACCAATCACTTAAGTTTTATAATTTAATTGATTGCTCAATTACTTTGTCGAGGGAAAGAAGAAGAAAGAAGAAAGAGGAAAGCTACAGTCTTGTCATTTTTCATATTTTGCATGCAGCTGATTCTTTTGCCTTTGATTCTCACCAAGCTGGATATGGGAGCAGCTGGATCTGGAAGCGGCTAGATCTGGAATTTTGCTTATGGGTGTTGCCTTCGCCTTGTCTTCCCTTTTATCCTTGAAGATTTTGCAGTTCTTCTTTAGTACATGCATCAGTGCAATGTTTCAATTAAAAATTCTAGAAAGCACTCCGGGTGAATGCAAATTCAATGAAGGCTTCAATTGGAAGATTGGGAGCACATGCACAAGATCCTGGAAGAAATTTTCCATGCACTGACTTCTACACGGGTTGCATCAAAAACAAGAGGATGAATTTTTGTCGGAAGCTTTTGCAATTATGAGATCTGGATCTGAATCTGGATCTGGATCTGGACCTAGATTTGTGTCTCCAATGTCAGCAAATCTGGAAGTAATGCATGATTCCGTTGAGCTTTCTCGTTCATCCCGCTTTGCCATGGTCGTATCTATCTTTGTCTGAGCAATTCTTTTTCTCTTTATTCGGCCAAAATTCTTCACAACCGGTGCAGATATGGACATTTCTTCATATTCGAAGGATATGTTCAATGTATTGGACATTGATTTAAGCTCCCTTTCTCTTATAAAAGCACCTGTAATGAATTCTTATAATTAATTCAGACAAAGACTAAGCAACCGGAACATGAACATTAGATTTTAATTATAAAAATCTACATATATCAAGCCCACTTGCCCTAAAAATTTGATGTTTTGTTTGCATGCAAAGCAAAAATGAATTTTATCAACTTCACCTAAGCACCTGTATCACTTATGCGAGACAATTATTTAGACACAGATAAAGCTCCTTCAAACCTAGGCGCCAAATTTGGAAGCTTTCAACATTAATTAAACCTTCTTCTGAGTAAAATTCCTCTTCAAATGGGGCACACTTTTTGTCTGGGCTGCACTTCTCTGCTTTTGAATTAATTAATTCATCCTTATGGCAGCCCCTGCTTATATAATCCTCATAATTTTATAATTAATTAATGCCTCTCTTATTCCTCGCAATTAAGTAATTATTTAATAAGCTTTACTCTTAAAATGGGGTGCCTATTTTGTGCATGCTCATGGCTGCCATTAAATAAATTAAATTTATTTAATTTTAGCCTTCTACTTCCAGTTAACTTAAGCCTCACAATATGCTTTGACCTCAGCCACTGAAAATAGGAATTAATTAAATCAATTAATACTTTAAAAAGCATTATTCTTCTCCCAAATGGGGCACACTTTTTGACATGAAGGGGCTGCATTAAATAAATAATATTTATTTAATTTTAGAACTTCTAATTCTGACTTCCTTTGTCCACTTTCCTTTGTTGACTTTTCCACAAGCTTGGGCGCCAAAATTGGAGAAGAAATTAATTAATTTAATGCATTTAAAGTTGCCCTTCTTTCCCTAAAGGGGTCGCACTTTTTGGCATGAGCAATTTCTATTTTTAAAAGTCAATTGACAATGGGATTATTTACTCTGCAAGGCAGCTCCGAAAATCCCATGATCCACTTAAGTTGTTTGACTTTCATAATGGGATTATTTACCCTGCAAGGCAGGTAATAAAATCCCATCAATGCCTTAAGTGATTTTTCTTTTATTTCACAATGGGAATTTTTACCCTGCAAGGCAGGTAAGAAATTCCCGCCTGCCTGTTGCCTCTAATTTTTCCATTGTGACTTAAGTGGCGTTGCTTCCATGGGAAAAAGTACCTGTGGCAAGCGCATGTACAAAATTCCCACCTACCTGCTGCTTTCAAAATCCCATGATCCACTTCAAAGCGTTTTTTTCCAAAAATGCAGTATGCACAGAAGAAGCTTTTTTATACACGACTTCATCTTTTCCGAGAGAACCAGACCTCGTGGAAAATTCCATCTGGCATAACATGCATAGGTGATCTCTAGATACTCCAGGCAAAGAATCAGACCAAACCGACAAAGGAATTGATCTAGAGAAATTTCACAGAAAACAAAACAGGAAAACACCAAAAACAAAAACGTTGTCAAAAGTCACAAATAAAGCCGAATCCATTCATGGTTAAAACCCTATTGGTATATGGGAATAATGACATGTATACGATCACAACAGGTTAAACCGGAGCACACAATTTGCCTCAAACGGGGCTCAAAATAATTAAATACAAATTTTCGCAGCAAACCCAATGACAGTAATATAACAATTTTGGGCATCCGGGTATTTGGTGAAAATGGTTAATATGGCTCCTTGGGAATATCTATACTAATATGGCTCCTTAGGAATATCTTGACACATTACGAAACTTTTCGCAATAAAAACACAAAACAACCCATTATTTTAAAAATACGATTTTTTTTTAAATAGGGGTAGTCCCATATTTCGTGGTGAAATGTGGGGACACTAGTTAAACTCACTGTCTGTTGACATCTTTTCCTTTGTTAGAATGACAAGGGAAAAGATGAGATCCCAACATCTCTGGTTTCGTATCTTATTTTTTGGGCACGGGGTCAGGCAAACAAAAACAACACAACACAAAAAAACAAAACAAGGAAAAACAAACAAAGTTTTATTTATATACATACAAGTGTTACCCTTCTTTTCATGTCCAAAACAACTTCAAGTGTTGCCCATTGAAAGGCAGTGGTAACTCAATTTCATCCGTAGGCAAGGAAGAAAGTGTCCATTCTGGCATCTCTTTTGATCACAAAGGGCCCTTTCCAGAGTGTATCAGATTTGTCGTGCATGCCCTTTGGTTCATGTCTCTTGTCCCACCAGAGTACCTAGCCTCTGATTCTGAACTTCCTTCCTCTGGCCTTCTTGTCAAATATCTTGGGCAAGTCCTTATCAACTTCATCTAGTGGTGGCTCATCCTTTCTTCTATATGTGGTGGATAAGTCTGCATTAACTTGCTCCATTCCCAGATTTACCAACTGCATTTCTGAGGAAGGACTATCACCATATTCTTTGTTCTTATTCAGGTACCGATCATGCTTTTTGAAAGTCGCCAATAAGGAAACTAAACCCTTGGGGATTTTTTTACCTTTTGGTTGGATTATTCCACTATTATCATCATAGCCTGGATCAGTTTTGCCTGTGACTATTCGTTGTGGTGGTGATTTATTCCCTTCAACATGCAGACATGCAGATGTTTTTTTCATCATTGAAAGGCCAATGTTCAACACTATCAAAGACTTTAGGGTGGTAGACCATCTCCACTTTATAGTTTCCTTGTCTAAATATGGATGGTGGTCTATTTGGATTCAATAGCAACCGTGTTGTGAAAGAGTCTGCCTTGGAATTCTGATTTGTTGGAATGAAGTTAATAGAGAAGGCTACAAAATTGAATGTGGCAGAAAGTACTCTATCTCTGTAATGCTTCAACTTGTCTCTTTTGACTTGACTTTGCCCTCAAACCTACTTTACTAGAAGTTCAACATCTCCTTGGGCTTTGAGGAGTTTTACTCCTTTCTTTTTAGCTTGCTCCATTCCTAGCAAAGCAATGCTTCATACTCTACCGTATGATTGGTGTTCTCGAACATCAGCTTGTGGGAGTATGGGAATATCTCATGATCTGGAGATATTAGTAGAACGTTGGCTCCTATTCCAAAAGAACAAAAGTTGCCTTTAAACTCCAGAGTCCAAACTTTTTCCTCTTCTTTGTTGTCTGGCTCGGTTAAAGTTAAGTTATGGAATATCTTTATCCATTTCCAAGAAATAGACCCCACGGTCAGATTCCTGAAAAAGAATATGAGATCTAGGATCCTCAGATTTTGTAACTATGTACTTGGATTTCTTTTCTGGCTCCAGCTTCTAATTAATTCCTTTGATAGGAATATATGAGCACAGGACCAATCCATATTTACTTCTCCTCCTAGCTCTTTGTAGAAGTTTCTACTCAACAACATCTCGTAGGAGACATGAATATCTGCAACTAGAATTGTCATCTTTAATCTTTTGTCAGGAAAAGCTGCAGAACAACTTGTGCATCTTTGATTTGTCGATTAAAGGGACTTGTCTCTCCATGGAATAACACCTTTTTATGGTCTTTGTCAAGGTAAGCCCAAGAGCATCTGCAACTTTAGCTGACATGACATTGTCAGAAACACCGAATCTAGAATGCAATTGCTTAACTTGAAACCATTAAGCAATAAGGAGACATAGAAAGGTTCTACTCTTTCAAAAGATAATGAGGGTTTAACAACTGCAATGTTGTTTTGGGGAGGAGTATCTTGGGCTTAGGCAAAAGGCCTTTTGATGTATTGGATTGTCCTGGTGATTGTACATATTTGACTAGCCTATTTAACTACTCAGGAAAATCTCTCTCGTGTATTGGCTTCGACATTTGAACTTTAGTTTTCTTGGCATGATCAATAATGTCAAAAGAAGGTATAAATTAAGATACCTGAGCTACTTTTTGTGGTTGAAATGAAGAACTCACATTCTTATCTCTAGGAGCTAAAGAAGAAGGTAAAGGGCTGCCCCTTCTTTGTTCATCAGCTAATGCCTCAGCTTGGCGAGTTTGTGATTGTGTAAACACTACATATGCATGACCATGATCATCTTCATGAAGCTTCTCATCGTCATGTTCAGATTTGTAGTTTAGGTAATTAATGTTGGAGTCACCAAAGAAGACCTACAAAATCATCATTCTCGAGTTGATCAAAGATCAACTTCCTGGTCTTCTTCATTCATCTCCACATTGTTTCTAGGAGCAACTTCAATTGCTAATCTTTGGGAACCAACAATGCGGTTCCGGTTGTTATTGTTGTTGAAATTCCGAGCAGGGGCAATATTGTTGCCCTGAGCCATTTGAGCCATTTGTTTCTTTATCTGCAACATCTCATTTGCTAACCTTTGTAATAGTGAATTGGAGGTAGTAGCAGAGGATGAACTTTCAGCTCTAGAAGTGTTGCTTTTATCTTTCCAACCATGATGAGGTCCTCTTCAATCTCAACCGCCATGTTTTGAGTTGTTAACAAATTAGCAGGACGTGCTCTTCACAATTGATAGCTTACTTCAGGAAGCAAAGCATTGATGAAGAATACCTTTTGATTCTCGTCATTTAGAGAAGCAGAAGCTGAAATTTTGTATAGTAATCTTTGGAATTTTGCAATAAAATCCCGCATGGGCTCCTTCTTCAACTGAGTGAGTTGAGTAATCAATGTACTAGAATCTTCGGTTGCCGCTTTGAATCTTTTCAAGAATGCATCTTGCATAGAGCCTAGTTGGTTATGGTACAAGAGTTAGTTGGTAGAACCATTCTCCAGCCAAGTCATGCAGAGTCTTTATGAAGAGTCTGACAGATACATCTTCATGTTTCACGCAAGCATTCCATGATGATAAAAATGCAAAGCCAAGTGGTCATCTGGATTTTGCTTGCAGTCTCCAAAGAATTTTGGAAAATTATTTCTCGTCCATTTAGGTATATCATGCATAGGAGTCGATTTAGAGGTCCAAAGGCCGCACCCCATGGAGCAGTAACGCGCAAGGGCAAGTGGTTGATTTTGCATCATGAAAGGAGCACGTCTTCTTTGAGAATAGACTTGATGCATAATTCCAGCTGCCGGATTATGCTGAAGATGATCCATATCTGGATGTGTTTGCACTCTTCTTCCTAGTGAAAGGCTGGATCTGCGGCTTCTAACTTGAGAAAGCTCTGGTATGCTAATTTGTGGTTTTCCCCAGTGTAGTCACCAAAAACTGTTGGCTAAATTTTCTGCATAGTTGAAAACCTAGGCAATCATGAGATAAATCTCCCTCATTTACCGGTGAGGCTCCCGTGTCAGATTTGTCAATTAAAATATGCTAGTATCTATATGGGGTTTTACTTTAACCATGCAACTCATGAACCATAGCTGTATAGTTTTGCAGCAAGTAAGCAACTATTTAAAGAAAGGAAATATTTAAAGAAGGGAATAATAAAACACAGGGAAGAAATAGGGAAGATGTGCAACCCAATCAATAGATAACAGAGTTGATTGCATGCACATAGAAGAAACCAATAGATATCAACACACATAATTATAAGCAAAGGAAACTTCAGATCTAGATCTAAAATAACACAAAGTTTATAAGTAGATTTAAGACAAAAGCTAGAAACAAAATGCACCGTGACACAAAGTTCTTCGAAAATCTGCTCCTTTGTATTCCTTTGCTTCAAATAGCTATCAGGGTTTCAAGACAAAGTCCTGGAATACAATAATGTCCGCTAACAAATTCGATCCTTTAACCCATAGGTTCATCCTCTACTTATAGCATGTAAAGGGGAAATTACAAATAGGAAGATTTTAGTTGAATCGACACATGTGGAAGTCGGAAAGGAAACAACCGACAATCTCCTCCTCTGGAATTCCTCTTTGCACAACATGCATGATTTGCAACTGAAGATAGAACCTTCTATTTTGCACGTCTGCCACCTATCTCCAAATAGTTGACTTCTTCAAGTAATGGATTTTAAACCAATCACTTAAGTTTTATAATTTAAAAGAATGCTCAATTGCTTTGTCGGAGGAAAGAAGGAAAAGAAAGAGGAAAGCTACAATCTTGTCCTTTTTCATATTCTCGCATGCAAATGATTCTTTTACCTTTGATTCTCAACAAGTTGGATTTGGGAGCAAATTTGGATTTTGCTTACGGGTGTTGCCTTTGCCTTCTTGTCTTCCTTTTATCCTGAAGCTTTTGCAGCAGTTCTTCTCATGTACATGCATCGCTGCAATGTTTCAATTAAAAATTTTAGAAAGCACTCGGGTGAATGCAAATTTAATGAAGGCTTCAATTGGAAGATTGGGAGAACATGCACAAGATCCTAGAAGAAATTTTCCACACACTGACTTCTACACGGCTGCATCAGAAACAAGAGGATGAATTTTTACCGGAAGCTTTTACAATGATGAGATATGGATCTAAATCTGGATCTGGATATGGGCCTGGATTTGTGTCTCCGATGTTAGCAAATCTGGAAGTAATGCATGATTCCGCTAAGCTTTCTCGTTCATCCCGCTTTGTCATGGCCGTATCTATCTTTGTATGAGCATTTCTTTTTCTCTTTATTATTTTGGAATTCTTCACATGCCGGTGCGGAGATATGGACATTTCTTCATATTTAAAGGATATGTTCAATGTATTAGACATTGATTTAAGCTCCATTTCTCTTTTAAAAGCACTGTAATGACTTCCTGTAATTAATTCGAGATAAAGACAAAGAACCTAGGAACATGAACACTGGATTTTAATTATAAAAATCTGCATATATCAAGCCTGCTGCCCTACAAAATTTGATGTTTTGTTTGCATGCAAAGCAAGCATGAATTTTATCAACTTCACTTGAGCACATGTATCACTTATGCAGACAATTATTCAGACACAGATCAAGTTCCTTCAAACCTAGGCGCCAAATTTGGAAGCTTTCAGCAGTAATTAAACCTTCTTCTAAGTAAAATTCCTCTTCAAATGGGGCACACTTTTTGTCTGGGCTGCACTTCTCTACTTTTGAATTAATTAATTCATCCTTATGGCAGCCCCTGCTTATATAATCCTCATAATTTTATAATTAATTAATGCCTCTCTTATTCCTCGCAATTAATTAATTATTTAATAAGTTTTACTCTTAAAATGGGGCGCTTTATTTTGTGCATGCTCATGGCTGCCATTAAATAAATTAAATTTATTTAATTTTAGCCTTCTACTTCCAGTTAACTTAAGCCTCACAATATGCTTTGACCTCAGCCACTGAAAATAGGAATTAATTAAATCAATTAATACTTTAAAAAGTATTATTCTTCTCCCAAATGGGGCGCACTTTTTGACATGAAGGGGCTACATTAAATAAATAATATTTATTTAATTTTAGAACTTCTAATTCGACTTCCTTTGTCCACTTTCCCTTTGATGACTTTTCCACAAGCACAGGCGCGCCAAAATTGAGAAGAAATTAATTAATTTAATGCATTTAAAGCTACCCTTCTTTCCCTAAAGGGGTCACACTTTTTGGCATGAGCAATTTCTATTTTGAAAAGTCAATTGACAATGGGATTATTTACCTTGCAAGGCAGCTTCGAAAATTCCATGATCCACTTAAGTTGTTTGACTTTCATAATGGGATTATTTACCTGTAAAGCGGGTAATAAAATCCTATCAATGCCTTACTGATTTTTCTTTTATTTCACAATGGGAATATTTACCTGCAAGGCGGGTAAGAAATTCCCCACTTTGCCGCTACATCCGATTTTCCCATTGTGACTTAAGTGGCATTGCTTCCATGGGAAAAAGTACCTGCAAGGCAGGTACAAAATTCCCACCTACCTGCTGCTTCCAAAAATCCCATGATCCACTTCAAAGCCTCTTTTTCCAAAAATGTGGCCTCGCCTTAAGAAGTTTTTTTGCACGACTTCATCTTTTCGAGAGAACCGGACCTCCGGTGGCGAATTCCTTCTGGCATAACGTGCATAGGTGATCTCCAAATACTCCAGGTAAAGAATCATACCAAAAAGGCAAAGGAATTGATGCAGATAAATTTCACAAAAATGAAATGGGAAAACACCAAAAACACAAACGCGTTGCGGAAGTCACAAATAAATCCCGTAATCCATTCTGGTTAAAACCCTCTTGGTATATGGGAATAATGACATGTACAATCACAACAGGTTGAAGCAGGAGCACTATTTTCCTCAAACAAGGCTCAAAATAATTAAATACAAATTTCGCAGCAAACCCTAGTGACAGAATATAACAATTTTGGGCATTTGGGTATTTGTGAAAATGGCTAATATGGCTCCTTGGGAATATATGTACTTGATATGGCTCCTTGGGAATATCTTGACACATTATAGAAACTTCTCGCAATAAAAACACAAAACGACCCATTATTTTAAAAGTACGAAATTTTTTAAATAAGGTAGTCCCATTTCAGGGTGAAACTGGGACACCAATAATGATAAACTCAAATGATCTAAACTGTACTTCTAATCTCTCAGAACTATCTCATGTGCAACACTACTAGTTACACCCACACCCATGACTCCACTCATCCCATCTAGAGTCAAAGTCTCCATCATATCTAACTCATTCCCAATTTAACATCACCCAACTCACTCTCCACATAAGTCATCATGGTGTGCTCGGTGTCTGCAACAAACAACCCGTCAGAATAGGAGTCATCAAATATCCCACTTGTCTCATACCTTGTGATGTCACCATGACCCACAAGAGGTTGTGTTCCTTCACAATTCAACCACTGCAACGACATGCTTCTTTCTTCACCAATCGCATCTTTTGCAATCTACCCTTGTATACCCTGAAATCTGATTTCTTTGTTTTCCTTAAAAAATTAGTTTATCCACATGAGGGATGAATGCAAATTTTCCAAAAGATGGAAGCCAATATGTCCAATGAATGATTCCAACTTCAAGTAACCCAAATGTACAAACACATTCAAGTACTTCACATCTCTTAATGACAATAAGGAAATGAGTTACCTTCTTTCAGGCAAGACATATCTTTCCGTGGACATAACTCATCAATTCCTTGTATGTTGGGAATACATATGGCTGCTCCCTCATCATACTTTATTCTCTTTCCCCATATTTTCATTTCATCGTAAATGCAAGAGAAAGGGAAATCAATATTAGATCTCATGCATCCATAAACTTTATCATAAGGAACTTCATACCTTTTGTTGTACCCATTGATTCTCATCATGAGAGAAGACCACACATCTAAAATAGCATAATTTGGGCTGCTCATCATACCTTTGCAACTCATAATTTCTGATATATGATCAACATCTTCATTCTCCTTTGATTTTTCAACCCATGCATCATCGTCTTCCTTAACATCATGCAACCATTGCATCCCAAAAATAGTCTTACCTCTAGCAAATTCAACCACAATAAATATACCACATACCTCGTGTCCTTTCAATATCATGGGCTCCTACATTATTTTCTTTGCCAACATATGCTTATTAGTTGTATCAAGAGCAATGTGAATGGAGGATGTGTTTATCCCATCTAGCATACCTTGAGACGTGATTGTGAAATAGTCTTACTCAATCATCCAAGCATGTAAATGTTATCCCAAATAATAGAAACATGGCAACAACATAGGAGAACTCAACAAGCTAGGAAAATGGTAACCATTCTCATACCTTAGGATGTTAAAGTCATGAATGCACCTTGAATTCAACTCTTCTTTTTTAACAGAAAATTACACCTTGATTCTTTGAGAACTTTGAGGACCAAATGCCCCCACTAACCCTTCAAAGGGTTCCACCATGTAGCTGGTATAAAAATCAGTCATGGGCTCTATTAATAAAGTATTTTCTCCTCTCTTTATGATTGTTGTTATACACAATCCAACAAGCTAAAGATGATTAAAAAATATTCTCTTACCCTTTTTAACAATAAGAAGACCAACGCTAGTACCTCGAGAGTTACTCTCCCTTCTTGCACTGAAGTCTCCAATGAAGAAATCATGCTTACCAACACTTGTAACCCCAAAAGACACATTTGAATTCCTTCTTTTGCTTATGAAATCAATCACATAGTTTTCAAAATCAAAATTGATAGTTTTGTATGATTGCAACATATTACCAGGATCCCATACCTTATAATGCCCATGAACCCTTGTATCATGTAAGGTCTACTATCTTTGCTTCTCTTGTATCTCCTCATAAAGAAGATTATCACTCTTTGTCTTCATGATGACTTGACTTTGATGCACCAAATTCTTAGCATTCTTATCGACAATAGGTTGAATACCATCATGATAAAACTATTGTAATGATATATGATGAAGATAAAGAAATAATCCATGCTACTACTAACCTCCTTATAAAGAATATCATCAAAAGGTTCACCTTCTATTGCTGATTTAGAAACCTCCAAAACAACACCATCCCTATTGTGATTCATGATTTTAGATGGAGAATAAGTGGAACAAGAATCAACACCTTTCACAAATTTATGCTCATTACTACTTGGTAAATCCATCCCATATGATAATGACTTATTCTTTGGAGGATTGATAGGTACCTTTTGGATTGAAATATCTTTTTCAATTTTGCAACCAACCAGCCATGTTTGTTCATACCTTTCAATGCCATCAATGTCCTCCGTGTGTTCAAGATAGACATATGTTGAGCTGCCCCCAACATTGTTGCCTGAGTGCCCGTTGAAAGTATCTGAAAGCTGATCAAAAGTTGCTGGTTTGGAAATTACAGTAGGATCATTTGCCCACATCTTTTCCTTGAACTCTTGTAGGTGTTGTCTTACTTGGGTGGCTATCAATCTAGCAGCTCTAGCTCTGTTATTCCATTCCTCACACCGTTTTAGAGTTTCCATTACATCCTCCTTGCTTGCATATACAAATTTCTTCTCCTGAGCTAGAATAATTTCTCTAACAAGCAAAGTTTCACTAATGCAATTATTTTTCTCAATGGAAATCATACCTTTTTCTCTAGAAGCTTCTTCTTCTTCAAATGAGTTCTTTTGTAATTCAGGTACCAACATATGATGATCTCGCTTGGGCTTTCTACCAATCTTCATCATGCAATAATCTAGAAATGACATATTATCTCTGAAACCCTTACTCAAAGATTGGTATTTCCTCCAACAAGAATCCTCATCAATCACCTCTATTGGGTGCCCTTTATTATTGTTCTCACCTTTTTCCTTATTGTCCCAAGATTTGCTTTGATTCTAATTCCGAGTGAGTCGACTCAAATAAAGGTTAGTGGCTTCCTGTTGTTAAACTATGTTGGTGAACATTTCCTTCATAAAACCCATATTGAGATATTTCCAAACTACCATATTTAACCCACACAAAGCTAGAGGAATAACAACTTTGATACCACTTTGAAATATCCTGTGGGATACCACTTGAAAATGCACAAAATATATGAAAATTGCAACAAAGTAAAATTTCTGATTTTTACTGAGAAAATGACTAGTTAGGGCAGCGAATGGTATTTAATTGATATCTCACAAAATATTTTCCCAAAGTGCATGAAATTTTGAGGGAAGCTTGCAATAATAATAATAAACACTAGAAAAATATTTTTAGAATAATTTATCTTAAAAAAATTACAATAAGTGCCCTGCATAAATTTGAAAACTTGAGAGGTTAAGTAACTCACCAAATACAAGATCAAAAATTAAGAGTCTTTGGAAATAACATTAACAAAATATAGGAAATGACATTTCAACCTTTAGATCTGAAAGGGACCAACTGGAAAACCCTCCAAATAAAGGCTGCAAGTCACCTCACTTGGAAAGGGGTTGGAAACTGATGGAGGCACCTTCAAAGTGATGTTAAGCCCAGCCCAAATGGTTATCGTAAGTCTGATCTGGAACCCCTCTGAATATATTCCCCAAATGCCCCCAAAATCCTCAAACCCTTCCTCTGAACCCTCTGATAATATCTATGTAACACAGCCCTGAGAGTGGCTCCAAAATGACAGACTAGGGTAGATCTCTCACTATCGAAGAATGCCCTGCTAACTAGGGATGAGTCTCTCACCACCGAAGCTAGGGTCCCTGTGGGATTTCACTCCACAAGTTGTAGATGCGCAAACAACAGTTGCACGTGAAGGTAAATAAAATGTATGCAAAAAAGTTATTTTCCTTTCTCTCCCAGCTCCTTATATACTTCTCCATGGCAAAAGAGCCCCAATAACCCTAGACGCATTTCCTTCCATGGAGGGGCCAATAAAAATAAAATTAACTAAAGTTACTTTTTTCCTTTTTAAGTCGTCATGGTCCAAAAGTGACCCCCAAACGCAAAACTTGGATATTAGAACCACGTGGCCCCTTCCCAAAAAAATCCCTGGCGTCACACAAAACCCCTTGGGTATGACCACGTTTGGGACTCAACTCGGCCCTTAGGCCTTTGGCATAGGAAAGGGGACATTACAAATTGGCCCTTAGGCCTTAGGCATACGAAAGGGGACATTACGGATAACTCTAGCCCTTCTGATCATCTATCTAGTACACCTTTGTTGGACTCAATCCATGCCCTGTATACTTTAGCTCAGATAACCTTCAAGCTATGGAATCCACTATTAACTCTATTAGATCCGAAGTTCAACATCTTAAGGATACCTCTCCACATATTTGTGCTCTTTCTACATCTCATATGCAATCCATGTCTACTACTTGCTATCCAATCGAAACTCAAGGCATACCATTGCTTGAACATCTCATATTTGAATATAATGTTATGCCACAAGATATTCTTATTCAACTCCTTAGTCATCGGTTGATCACCCTACCACCTACTCATTATTACCTTCCTTATCGGATAGCAAAATACCAAGGTCGTCCATACTGCCATTATCACTAAATTAATGGACATCATGATAAGGCTTACCGCACTTTAGCACGAACAATCAAACATCTCGAGCATCTAGGCCTTCTTTCGTTTGTTACATGACATTATAATACTAACGATAATGCCAGGGGATTCTTATATCTCATGAGCATCAGGATAGTGTTACTCAAGCATTGTCTATTTGACCACATCGTTCCACTAGACTTACACATAGGTATAGACCTCTTCTATGGACAATTTCCACACCTTAGCATACATCCCTACCGTGTTTTATTCCACGGTCCTTCTCCACCTTCGCGTTCAAAGATCACATAGCTCTCCATCACCAACACATTTTGTGATGCCACAACCTTCTTCATATAGTCATCCTTCACATGTGCATAGACTTCATTCGTCAATACATCGTATGCCTACTATACCACTGTTATTAGAGCATGCTCATACACTTTCCTCCCATGCATCAAATGGAGGACCTATGTCCTTCACCATCATCGGATAGCTCATTCATTCACACACGCTTGGGGGCATAACACTTCACATTCCCCCACCTCATTTTAAGCACCATTACTACATTTGCACATAGTCATTAGTCATAATCATCATACATTCTAAAGCAACATCATTACCCGATGACACACTCTTGTGCTTCAATTCACACTTGATTGTTGAGGGATTACTACTACATTGAACCCCACATAATGTGCTATAGACATTACATATGGCATTTCACCACACATTACGTGTTATACACCATACATTCTACATTCAGTCCACAACATTTTGACATTTGCACATTTATACTTCATATCTCATCCTAGTCTTCATCACATAGGATTCTAGCATTACATTTTTAGTCTATATACATACATTCTACACATTACATTTTTACACATTCTACACTTGTCACATTACATTCTACACATCGTGTCTTTACACATTCTACTCATCACATGGTCATCTTTTATCCTTACATATACTACATTGTCTTCTACATGTTGCACTCACTACTCGATGACGCACTTTAGTTCATCGTTCCATACTTGACTACTGAGGGTTTACAAATCAAATAGACCTCACATTCACCATGCGACATTTCATCCTATGACATTCCTAGGCTAGTGACATACGCTTTAGGCTAAGTCACTCACTTTTTCTATCTTGTAGTGGTATATGCTTTAGGCTAGATCACCACCCCCATTCTATCACCTTGTAGTGGTATACACCTTAGGTTACATCACCACTCCTTACCAGTCGTTATATAGTGATATACACTTAGGGCTAAATCATCACTCATCCTTTCATCATATAGTGATATACGCTTAGGCTAAATCGTCACTCCACATTTCATTTCATCGTGGTATACGCTTAGGCTATAGGGGCCATTCACATTTATTCTACATGTCGCATATAATCACCACTACACATACACATTAATCCGCTAAACACAACCAATATTATTCGACCATTTCGTGATGATGCACTCTCCTTTATGGTTCATTCTTAATAAGCGAGGGGAAAACAAAATGAACCTCACCGCATACACTTCTATTCACTCAAGGGGCACGTGGCTCCTACCATTCCACCTTGTATTTAATTCCATCCATCCACTGCATATTGCATTGTCTTGGGGACATTTATTCTTGTTTGCTAGTGTTTTACATGTTCACTTTATTACACATGCTAGATTGATTTCTTATATGTCATTATCTATACCATCCACACATATGCGTTCACACCTTTATTTAGTGTGATCTTAGATACAAGATGCCTACACACGCGACATGGATGCTCGCCTTCTACCCTTACTATACTAGTCATTGGGGGAATCCACATTCATCTCATCCAGGTGTTATTGTTTCATTTTATACTTAGCATCTTACATTACTTGATCATAAATGCTTTTGAAATATTGGTTATTGCTTCTAACATGCTAACGTGTTCCATGTAAAACACTTGTTTTGTTGGATTCTATGTTTGTTTGTTTGTACTTGTCTACTATTGTTTATTGTCTCTGGGCTTTGCCTTATGCTCATGTGCACACTTGCTTGTTGATTATGGCCATGATGGCCTTGTGTGTCTTGCGACATCATGAGTGATGTCATATGTTTGCAACCCACTTTATGTGGCTTACTTTTTCTTCTTATGTGTTTACATTATCGCATTGTTTACGTAGCTTACACGTGACTTCTATATGTATGCATTGTTTGCTTACACTTGTCTTTGGCTAGCCTTCTTGTTTGTGTGTGCATTGGTCTCTACCAAACACTTTCCAAGGTTACAACATGCATAGTTGGCCCTCTTTTGGGGCCGCATATATCATATCGTTGATGTCACATGCGCCCCCAAAGAGGGGGGCATCATTTGGGGTTTTTACATACCAACACATAGATTCTACACCGACATGATTCAGTTTTCTACAACGAGTGGGTTCAAACCAATCTACGAACCCCATACACAGTGGCTTTTACAGAACATGGCATCCTTAGCATTTATAGGAAGTAGTTATAGGCTTGGGGGTTATAGTGTGTGTGCCTCTCTATACTACTTCGATCAGTGGCATCAGATCGCCCAAAAAAACTATGACAATACAGAGATCTCTCCACATACATTTCAGCAAAAGTGGTTAGAGCTTGGAAGACACAGAGCATTTCCTCCCTACACTTCTTCAACCAAGGTGGCATGAGATCACAAAAAAATCACAATATAAGATATCCTTCTACACTCTTTCTCGACATGGATTAGGTGCACATGTTCCATTTACATTTACATTTCCATTTATAGTTTACATTTACACTTTGCGTATTTTACACTTACATGCATCTTTTACATAGCGTTTTTACATTTACATACATACATATTTGACTACTTGATCGTTTTCTCCTTGCAGTTCTGTCCATATGAGAAAAAATAGTCAAATGGGGGCAACAACACAATGACATTTTGCGATAGCACACATGCTTTACTAACCATGCAGGTACACTACACAATGCGGCAGCTACACACACGCGTTTCACCCTAGGTTCACTCTCATTACTTTTTCTTTGTGCATTTTTCATCTATAGTTTCCACGCTCCTCCATCTTTTTGTCATTCCACGCTTTTGTCTAGTCCTTCAGCATGCCTTCTTCATCACTCTATAATGGTATCAGGTATGCATCTCTATCTACTTTATGTTATCGATCTTTCCACTCACCAACATAAATTGGGGGAAAATGTAGTCACAAAATCATGCACTTTAGAAATTTATTTATCTTGATCTCATACTACTATTTAAAAGGTTCTCAAGGGAATAAAGTACTAATTAACCCCCATCCTTTTGGCCATTTTATTTATTTTATTTCATATTATGTGACCCATTTACCTAGTCATTTCTGAATATCCCATGTCATCTTAGCCCTAACTGGGGCACCCATATTTAATATTGAGGCGCCCTGGTCTCTTTTCCACTTTCTCGCCATTTTTGGGTCTTTTCTAGTCATTTTTCATAATTATCTTTCTTGTGGTCGGCCTTTTCGGGTTAATTATGAAATTAGACCAAGATAACCCTATAAATATAAAGTTATGAGACCATAATGAGGGACCTAACATCACTATCTACTATCACTCCATCTAGAGTTGCATCCATCTATTGCATTTGCATCCACATAGCTCCATCATCAAGGCACAAGCTAGGACATCTGCATCACACTTCATAGGGGAGGATTCTATTCTATTCCATGCACACATACTATTACATTTCCTACATTTATTTATTGCTTGTTAATTCACAAAGTGTGTGACACAGAGCAAGTGTGACATGCGCGCGCACACACACACACACACACACACACACACACACACACACACACACACACACACACACACACACACACACACACACACACCAGAACCACATCTAGGTCTGAAATGTAGTGTAGCGCACAATTAGTAATCCCCAATGTCATGACAGCTGAGGTCATTTTGATCCATTCATTATGCATCTTTCTTTTTGGGGGTTTTGATACTTCTTTTTGGTCTCTTGCAGTTATTTCTTCTTCTTGGAATATTTGGAGCATTCGGCCACAATACAGAGAAATAAATCTGATAGGTAGGAAAAGCTTCAAATCACCTTCTGACCCTATAAAGACCAGTTTTAAGTATTTTTCCTAAACTAGGGTGCTCAAATCTCATACCAGAGTGTATGTGGGTGCCTCGGCCTAGCTCCAGTGCCCTAGACCAGCCACATCATCCAGATTTTTCATTTTCGACATTCGGAACAATCGTTCTTGCTTTCTAATTTTTTGTGCACCACTGCGACACAGTCTGATAGTCACCAATTATCAGTTGAGTTCTTTCATTTCCCTTCTTGCATACTAGGGTTTAGTATTTCATTAGTTTCATTTAGTTATTTCATTTACATGTTATCTTAGGGTGTTTATTTTCTATGTTTATATGTCCTCCTAGATTAGATTAACTATCTTGCACTAGCCTAAAATAGTCAATTTTAGTTAATCAATAAGACACATGATAAGACAGTGTAAGTTGGTTGAGTGGAAAATCCCACCACTCTTGACTTGTTTTCCCAACAAAACATTCGATGCACGCCCATCGTTGTGATAGATCTAGTTAGAGTAAATGACTACGAGAGGAATTGGTGGGACTCAGAGAACTAAATCCACATGAATGACGCTAATATGGCCATACATAAATGACCAAAGAATCCAAAGTTATTTGATATTTGTGCCTTTTCATAATTTTGTTGCATTAATCTAGTTTAGAAAAATAACTATCAATGTAATTACTCGTTAACATTACAAAGGCAACAACTGGTATCATGCAATATTGTTTGTGGATAATTCATTATTGGCCTATCTTTTTTTGGTATATATAAGTGAAGGGCCCTTGTTCATTCATTTATAGCAAGATGTGAAGAACAATATACCAATATTTAGTCTAAACCAACCATTTAGAAGCTTAAAGAACACATACCTTTGAATTTTAGCAACAAGTGCTATATTTAACATGTGAATGACATGGACTAGGTTTAGAGATGTTTAATAATCTATCCAATGTACCTCAATTACAACAAAGATAATGATGTCCTTACTTATATGGGAATGTAATCGAGGAAAATGTCCATCGAATGTTGTGGTGTTAGCTTTTACAATTTATGTGTTGTTAACACAATGGAGAATTAGGATAGTTCGAGGATAGGATAGGGCTATTGGGAGAGCGCCAATCGAATCTAGCTATGGCAATGACCTGAAGTATCTACATTTTGGGAGAGGACTTGACCACCTCTAGGATTGGGAAGGGTGGGGCCAACAGAGAGAGTTGGTTCTATGAGATACACAACAACACAAATAGAGAATTTTTGAATTGTGGGTTTGTTTCTATTATTGTGTAGTGAGAGGTATGATCCGAAGGACATTTTGGGATGTCAAGAGTTCCCTAAATCTCTTTAAACCATGCCAGTGTGGTATAGAATTACGAGATATTTCCAACAGTAACTAGAATGTTGGAAACAGAGCTCGTATGCTCAAATTATGGCTCGTCAAAGTTTGGTCACAGTTCGAACTCGACAGAGTCAACTGGTCAACATGGTAGTGACACGTGGAAAATGGATGATTTTGAAATCATCCGAGTCAAGCAACATTACATGGAACTCATTAAGACCTTTCCGACGCATATTTGAGTCTCAGTATGCAAAAGTTATGACCAGTCAAAGTTCGATCAATCAATGGTCAACAAGTGTACAAATCACATGTTGACACGCGACACAACTATAATGGGACATATGACACACATCGTATTTAGGCATGTGTGGTAATACCCACACATAATTCAAAGAGGTGGAGTGGTTAGGGAGATTAAAACCCCTAACCACCCCTATGCTAAAATTAGCTCTCACCACCATGCCATTATGGTTGTATAAGTTATAAAAGGAGCTTGGTGGGTTTTGTAGAATCATAAGCCTGTGTATGAGCTATGGGCTTAAGGAGTTGCTTGTGAAGATCATCATTTTAGGAGCACTTACAGGCAAAATTAGACTTTGGAGTAAAACATAAAAATGATTAGAATACCATTATGCTCTTAATGATGTATCTATTTTTCCCATTTTAGGGATATTATTTTCCGTTGTGGGAAAATTGTGATCAAGGCCTAGTATAGGCCATATTGTAAATGCTCTTTTTGGGGCGCTTAGGAGATTGTTTGTAACTCAGTGTCAGCTGGAAAAATGTCCAAGACCCAGAGACACTCCTAATAGACCTCTTATTATTCCATTTTAGCTTTCAAGGTGGGAGTTATGGAGAGAGGTTTGATCGCTATCTGTTTAAAATCCATTTGTTTAAAAGGCACTGTAGAAATCATCATTTTAGGAGCACTTAGAGGAGGAATCAGTCTTCGGTGTAAATCAAGATATTCTTGGAAGTCCGATACGCTCTTAATGATGTATTTGTTTTCTAGACTTTGATATGTTATGACTTTGTTTTACCCCGCATAAGTCATTCAAGCACTTAGAGCCCATCTAGATCCGTCATCAAGAATGCATATCTTTAAATGAAGACATTCGGAGATTTGATCAATTGCATCGATCCACTATAAGTTGATTTTTCACTATCTACAATGGACATGGAGGATTTTTTCTTCATATTTTACGTTCAAATTCATCCAAAATCAACTAGAGCTTTTATCACATTATCTTCCGGTTCGAGTCCTTGTGAGTCAACTAGATATGTGATCATCTTTTGTAATCTAGTTCTAATTCATATTGAATCAACTGGATCTATGGTCATTTTATTATCGGCTTGGAGTCCTTTTGAGTCAACCGGGTATATGATCACCTTTATGTTATGGTTCGGATCCATTACGGATCATAGGAGCATTATTCTTCTACATTTGTTTAGCTTGGTTCTTTTCTCTGCGTAGAGGCTTCTTGGGGCCGTGTAATAGAGTGGTAGCTATTCGTGGAGAAGACTTAGTACTTGGAGGATCGGGTTCAAGTCCAATGGAATCAACTCATATATGTTCTTCTTCGGAGGCCAATTTGGAGTCCTTGTGAATCAAATGGTAAATTATCTAGTTTAGGTTGTACCTTCATAACTTCATTGTAAATTGTATTTGTTTGCAATCGAAGTATAATGAATTGGTTCAACATTTGAACTCGGAGATGTAGGAATTTTTGAAATTCACTATCAACTCTCTGTGCAGTGTGTGGGTGTTTTCTTTCCATTCCATATTTCATTAAAGTTGATAGTTTTTATGGAGTTTATTGACAAGTGCCTATAGGGGTCCATGGACACTTAAAATTTTTTACACATGATTACGAATCAAGGTAGGTTTCGGAATAAAAGATTGGCACCTAAGGTCTCTCAACACCCAAAGTGTCGGAAATTACATCTACAACATCTATCTTCAATTAAGCTTTGATGGTTGCATATGCTCTACTCTAAACTCTCATTTTGGCCCTACTGGAAGGAGGAAGGTGCGGTTATGAAAAGGATTGGATGGAATCGTGTAACAGAACAACATAAAGCAAATATAGTATTGTACAAGATAATTAAAAGAGCTCAAATAGATCATTGTGATGTTTTGAATGAGCTTGTTAATACTCCCATTGAAAATCATAATTGTTTGCACAATGAATAGGCCTAATAGAAGAGTCAACTCAAGTTCACAATGTCTAACCCGATAATAAATCTAAGCTCTTTGAAGGCTATCAGGGGATCGTGATGTAATTAGACTTACCTTTTCCATTATGCTAAATTTGGGCGAAACGTGTTTGTTTGGTACAAATTCCTTTGGTGAGTAAGCTTAGGACATCATAAATCATCAATATTTTTATTTGAAGATGAGTACACAAAGAAAAATTTTTGTAAATAATTATTCAAAGGATTTTGGGTGTGTAGGTTAACATCAACAATAATACACTATAGTGGTTCTATTCATTCTAATATTAAATTTTTTATTTTTGAGAGGTGAAAATTTTGAGAAGATATATTGACATATATCTAGAAGGTTCAAGTAAAATATATTTCATATCCGCAAGAAAAAAAGGAGAGAATATTTTGTAGTGTATTGAGCATAAACTTAATAAAAAATAATATCAAGCTTAATAATAACATTATTTATTTTACCCCCTGTGAAGGGGTTACAAATTCAAACATTGTGAACTTTTCAATGAAAGTTGTGACGGGAAAACAACCAACACAAAAAAGCACCTCCCTAAAAAGTTACATGAGTGGATGGTCGTGTGGAATATGTTGTGAGTTATATTTAATACATAAAAATAAATGATGACCATAATCTATTTAATTAATGGCCAATAAATCGCTATATTTCATGTGTCGACGTAAGGACATTCAATCGGTTTAGAGAAACACCTTCAACATAATTAAGAATTACACCCTTAGCTCTAAGGATGTATTAAATTTGATGAGTTTGAGAGTATGTATTTGTTTTGTAATTGTAATATGTGAGATGAAAATAATAAAAATTTGAAATTAACTAATTCAAATGTAACAAGAACAAAAATACTTTTATAGCTTATGTTATCTGTCACATCTACTATGACCTAGGGTTTTTCTTCTTTTGGCTTATCAATTCATCGTCATTTTACTCGGTTTGGAAAGAATACATATTATCCTTATAATTTATTAGCCTTCAAATCAATTACTTTCCCTTTGGGTAGATTCCATATTTAATGATCTCGTCATAAGAGGTTACATCGTTAGATGCAATTCAATTTGGACGTGGAGTTTGTGGCACCCAAGAAAAAAAGTTTGTACCCAAGGTCTTTAACAAGGTGTTGTAACCCCTTGTCAAGAAATTTCTCATGATGTTGTTTTACAACTTCGTGATTTTAAAAATGTTTTCCAGTGGCCTCAAACACACAAGCTTATTGGGTGTTTTGTGGCTTGAATGCCTATATATATGTTCAAAAATTAGGTTCATATGACATGGTTACTCATGGTGTCAAGCTTGATGGGACATAAAACATGACTAAGGGTTTCTTATTTATATTTTCCATTCTAGAAAAATGTGATACTATCCATAAACATGGACAATAGTGTGTCGAAACATGTTTCTCTTATTCTCCTTGGTCTAATGACTATGTTGTCTTTGATAAATCCATGTTTAAAATCTTGGTATAGGTTAAATTTTTGGTCTTCCAATGCTCTTGTGGCACTTCACGGAACAACTTGATAAAACCCAAGATTTTTTTGTATGTTTTGAAACTAACAAATTTGTTAATGTATTTAATTAATTGTACACTATAACATGTGATTAAGATGCACTTGTAATATTTAATTATTGGATAATACTTAATCTATTAATAAATTAAAGCAAACTTTCATTACAAGCTAACTACACTTCAACTTTAATAATGCCCTCTACTTGTTTTTTAAAAGCATATAGAGCAAGTGTTAGAGGTAATTCAGTGTGGAAGAGAGATTAATTGTAATATTCCTATGAGCGGGGCCATTGGTTCTCCTCAAAACTAATCTTAATATATTATTAGTAATTCTACCTTAAAAATTATTGGCATATGATTTTGCACGTATGTAAAATATGTCAACAATTTAAAGGGGACAAAGTCTCTCCTCAATGATAGGTGAGGTAGCCCTTATTGAAAACCAAAATTGTATTTACAACTATACATTCAAAATGATATTTTGGGTTTTTGTGTTTTTTAAAGAAAAGAAGTAGATATGAAGAAAGAAGGAAAAAGGAGTTGAAAAGAATGATAGAAAGAATGAATGAGAAAGTGAGAAATAAAGTGCATGTAAGATTAAGCAAATGCATATCATAAACTCGTATACACCTTTGAAACAAACATAATGAATGAAAATTGAATAGAGGATATTATATTTCTCACCACACTACCGATAACCCTCCACAATGATGAATATTTCTCCTCTAAACAACTTTGAACACTTTTCCCCACCCCATGATGAACACAAACTCTATGATGCATAGAACCCTTGGACCATTGAATGAGTGTTTAAAACACTGTTTGAGATTTCTTGATGTTGATCTTGGATGGCCTGTGAGCAATGCTCATGTTGATTCTCTATGACACTATTATGTTCCACTTGACAGAGATTGCCCCTGGAATGATATATCTGCTTACATAAGTGATGAGTACATCATTGAGACCATGATGGATGTCTCATTTTGTAATATGAGACGATCATTCCAAACCATGAAACACCACCATCTCTTCATGGTTGATCATACCTGAGAAACTAAACAACATGTTTACTTGAAATTCATGTTTCCTTAACACTTACTATATTTGGAAAGGGCAACTTACTATCTTTAGTAAGTGTCGAATTTGCCTCTCTAGACCCCAACTAATGATGTTGACCTGGATGATTATCCCTCTATGTACTCCTGCAGAAATTGTTGTCTTGGTATGATTTACTATTAATAGTAAGTGCCTAAGAGACAACTTACTATTTTTAGTAAATGGTGATTTTTCCCGAATCGATCGCACCAATGAGATCCGCTCAGACATCGCCCTATGTACATTGCTCTTCCTTGATTTCCCTTCTGGGATGGTTTACTAAATATGACAAGTGATTATATGGAAACTTACTATTTTTAGTAAATGCTGATTTTTGCCACTTTTACAACCGAACAATCAATCGACCTTGTTTTCCTCGGTGCACATTATCTTCATCGTAATTACTTCTAGTGACAATTTACCCAAAATAGCATCCACTCGTGTGGTAGGAAGGCTTACTATTTTTGTAAATTAGATCTTTGGTGGTTAGCGATGAAACAAAAAATTTCAATATGGGTTTTTTCCCAATAGTGTTCCTCTAGAATTTCAGCTTCACCGATCATTGGTTTGAGAGATTTTAAATTTCAATAACTTCGCCGCAAAAAACCGGGGTTTCTTTTGCGAAAAATCCAGTGGTGTGTTTGTAAAATATTCCACTTGGATTCTAATGGCCTCTAAATATGTGGATGATTTTTAAAAATGTCATGTTGATTCGTTAAATGGTTTTGCGTAAGATATGAAGATTTTTATCGTGTGACTTTGAGGGTTTTCAGATAAAATCTTCATTTTTCTTTGTTTTTCTTCATTTAATCCATTATTTTTGTGGTTTTTGGTTTTTTAGATCATGTAGGATTCCAAGGATTTTTTCAAATGCAAAAATTTGGATTTTCCTCTTGGAGAAAATTCGGCAACATTAAACGGGTGGTATGGAGGTGTGGTGGGAAAATGTGAAAAAATGACTAAGTATCGGTTTAAATAGCTTTGAAACTAAGAGGGAGGGATGGGGTGCATTTTTATGTCCCTTTCATACATTTTAAAAATGTGTCAATGGGACATGAAATTCTACTTCATTCTAGTGAGGACATGTGTCAAGCATGCAGTGGTAGGTGGGTGAATGGTCAAACTAGTCAACGGGGTTGAACTGCGTAAGGACATGGTCATATGGGTGACCACAAGGCTTCCTAGGGGTGAGGTGAAATTTTTTACACCTTATGTTTCTTTTCAAAGGTTCAAAGGGAACATGAAATTGCACCTTCCCCACAAGTTGCCACGTTTCAAGCTTAAAAATGACTAAGTGTTAGAAAGTGCACCTTGGGAGCCAACTTACGAAGACGATATCTCGAGCTCCCGAATGAATTTTTGGGTGAAATTTTATATGATTCCACCTAAAAAAACCATCTGAATCCAATGGTGATGGTCCTAAGATCCATTTTTACTAAAACACCTCCAAATTTCTCCTTATTTCTCGGGATTGCTTGTTGTGCGCCGTTAAGAATGAACGCGCTGAACAGCAGTGTATGAAGTTTCAAGAAGTCCCATTTTTTCCACCATGTATCACATTGAAAATTATTTCCATATGTATGTTTTTGGCTTCCAAATCAATATGGATCTCCCATAATATTTCTTTAAAGCTCAGGTCCTCTTTCGCGGTGCATGCTCCTTCAAGCTCGAAAAAACCGCTTTTGTTGAATCGGCTCCAAAACCACCGAAACTTCCCTATCTTCAAAAATCAGGTCCTTAGTGTTCCTAGAAATTTTATACTCTTCCATGATTAAAATAGGTCCTCTATTTCACTGATGATGATGCACCCGATTCAAAAAGGTTGATCAAAGCCCCTTCAGGTGTGTTGGAAAGCTTGCTTTGAGAGATATTGCTCGAAAGTTCCCGAATAATTTTGTTTGTTCTGGGGATACATGATAATCACTTAGGGATCACTTTGATGATAGGATGGGGCTGGTACTATAGATGACCTGACCTGTGGGTGTCTTGGGAAGGTATGACTTTCAAAAAAATTGACACTGTGGTTTAGTTGCCATGTTTTCTAATGATTTTTTCCCCTACAAAAACATAGGACAATAGTTGGCTCTATCTTGGGGACATGTTATGGATAGAACTTAGCAAGGACATGACATGAGAATCCCATTATCTTAATTTATTTCATGGACCAGTGCCTTATTCATTTTTCAATAGAGTCACTTAGAAAGATATGCTACATAACTTCCTTTATTAAACAAACATGCACAACAAGGAATAAACACACAAACATGATGAGGGAAACACAAAAGGGGAAGGTAACACACAAAAAAACAAGGTAAACAACCTAATTCACCTATGTACATGTGGGGGACAACCCGATTTCACTTAAGTGCAAACTTGAATTGAGTGCTTACTCATAAACAGTGTCATCAGACGTAGCGATACAAATACTAAATGCCATTCTTCTACAAATCCATTTACTGAGTTCATCAAGTATGAACCTCTTCTCACCTCATGAGAAATTTGTCTTGACTATTAGTGTGATTGATGGTTTGCTTATTTGTTCCACCACCTTCATTTTTTTGACACACTTTCCTTCGCTTCTCGTTGTCTTTAGGTTCTTTTCGCTTTTTTGATTATTTTTCCGTTATCATGAAGATGTCTCTTAATCACTCGGAAAACCTCTATCAATACATTCTTGATCCACATCTTAGTAAAGACGAACCATATTATTTATCTCTTTTAATAGTACAAGATTCTATTGGTCGGCATCGCCACTACATTAGATATTTGAATAGTGGAAGAGATTGGATTGATTAGGTGTTGGACATATGCAATTAGTTATCAATTTTCCACTTTGAGCTTAATAGTTTTAAGCTTATATTTCTCCATTTTCCATAGAACAATATCAACCAAATCACGAGCATGGTCCAAATCATTCTCCATGGTTTATTTGTCATGAATCACTCTGAAAAATTCATAGTCATCAATAGTCATTTCTTTTTTCTCTTTATCAACTACTCGACATCGTTATGTCGGCAATTCAAAGTCCATAATAATTGACCATTACCTTGGCGATGAATTTGGACCTTTTGGGAGTTCTATAATTAGTCATTGATGTAATGGCCTTGAGGTCGATTGTGACTAGTTTGACTCTCCTATTTCTCTTATTAGTTTCCCCATGAATCCAAGAGGTAATTTATTCAAGTAGTTCACCACCTAGGATCCTTACATTTCATGGGTGTTGTTCAAGAAATACCGCAAGGGTTCAGGTTTGGGAGGTGCCTAATTAGAATCTTCATATTGATGATGAGGAGATGTCACAATGTCTTCATGGTGAATTAGATAAGGTTGTATAGTATCCTTGGGATGAGAAGGCTCGGGAAAATTGGAGATCTAAATTACTAGAACTTACGCCGATCCGATACCACATTCGAGAGTGGTGTTTTTACTAACCCTTAAGAATTGGAATTGTTGCAATTTTACAAATGATAGCTTGTATGTGATATCCCAGATCATGGTCTTTTCCTTATTCTACTTCCTTATTATGCTCAAGTTTCCTTGTTGTTGAAGGTTGGTTATGATCTCTATTATTTTTTACTTGTTTGGGTGTGTGATGAAGCCTATGTTGCATGAGGTGAGATGATGAATGAGTAGATGGACAGCTTTTCTTCTTACTTTGATTGATTTTCCTTTGATCTTATTTTGTATTTTATTTTATTTTCAATGAATTAAGCCAACGTTTCCTCATACCAAACAAGACTTCTCTTTAGAACTTTTTGAATTTTATCATCAAGCGACGTGTCATTCCATTTAGACCAATTGAATTTTGAAAGAGGTGATGATGCAATGGAATCATATTCAGGATCAATCATATCAAGGCTATTATGAGTGACTCCTTGAGGGGCATCCTTCAATCGTAATGTGGCTATTTTTTCCAAAGCCATTCTAGAGTAGTCATGATGCCGAACTTAGAATTCATCGTGCAATAGGCCCAAATATTTTCCACTTATAGAAGATGTTTGTATTTAGGTCCAAGAACCCTTTCTATAAACCCATGGATTTCAAATTCCCATCTCCTTACAAATGGATGTAAAGTCATAACATTCATCTCTTTATCCATTGACTCAGCTTATGTGGAAGGATGGACACTTGTACACACCAATTCGAGATAGGGAATGGGCACCAAGACAATTTTTTTCTCCTAAAACCAATTCAATAATGTTAGTTGTCATGAAAGTTCCATGAGATCCCATTTTTCACTCACATACTTAGGTATTTTATAAGGTACTCCATTAAATCCAAATTGAATGTATATGAAATTTGAAAATCGAATGAACCATGAGCCCCATCAGAGATCGCCTCTTTAGCTTTGATGTGAGAGTCTCTCTTGTGGCTTGTATGTGAACATCTTGATGAAATAGAAGAGAAAAAAATCATTAACATGTCGAAAGTAATTCAAATCTGGATGTAAAATCCACCAATGAATTCCAAGACCATGCCAAAATAACTCAACTATGGCATGTAACCACTCAATGGAAATCAATTGACTTGAAGATCATCACAAAGCATTTTAGACATCATTTTTCCACCTACAAATCCAATAGAACAACTTTCTCACACCCTTATTGACACTTTCAAGGATTCTAAATGCATGAACTATGATCAAATTTAATCCCTCTTAACTCTCCAATGGATGGGCATCATCAACAATCCAAAATATTGGTCTTTCAGACCAATCTTTAGACCAAAACCCTATTGTCATGAACCAATCAAACTAGATCAAATTGTGACCTCAACTAGGCCACATCATCTCACTTCCCGTGCTCAAAAACACCTAAAACACATCACATTGGACGTCAACAACACCTCCATATCGATTATCATAAACTTAGGCCATACATGCCCAAGAACATCCATTCTCCAAGACTGCTCAAAATGCCTTCTAGCCCTAAAACTAGTCTTCATGTTTTGAACTCGAGAAGACCATCAAATCACTTCACCAAGCTTTGAAATCAATCCAAACACGTATAATTTCTCCCCAAAACTCATAACACTAATTTAGACATAGGGTCTAATGGAAAACATGAGAGCAAACTAAATTTTCTGAAAACTAGCATATTTGAGTGGGCTGCACTGATTGTCATGATATCAAAACACCACCATCTAAAATTTTGGGGATTCCTCTCCATCCTCCAATCATCACATTTGATTATTCAATCCAATCTGGGGTCAAACAAATAATATTTCCTCCATCATTAGCAAACTAGGGTTTAAGAAGGGTTTTGACCTTCTTACCTTCTTAACATTCATTCATAAAAGATATACCCTCATTTAACCTCATTCCAATTGTGAGATCTTATTAGTACCATGCCTCAATAGCCCTAAAAGGATTAGGGTCCGAGTGTAAACCTTACACGTGTCATCCAAGTCAATTTCTCTCACTTTGAACTAAGAAACATACATTCTTGTGCTTGATAGGACTCAAAACAACATAACTTGCAAAATATTCATCATAATACTCTAAAATTTTGATCACAACACCATGAGAACTCTCTCAACTTATCCAATGCTCATCTACTCATAAATAGCTCTGTATCTCTTCAATCACTAGGACTTTCCCAACTAGGTCATAGGGAATAGTTCTAGTTCATACCTAGACAATGAAGAAACCACCATACCTCTATTTCCAGGATGTCCAAAAGGACCTAACACACTTGAGACAACTTTTCTCACACCTTTTCATGCCCTTATGGGATCATATAGCTCTATAATTGACTCTCATGCTCCATTTTACCTTCAAGCACCTAGAATAGGTCTAGATGATCACCTGCAAACCATGTTTAAACATGTACCTACACTCTTAGGCTCATATGAGTCTTAGCACACTCCAATCATGATCTCCATGCATCTACCATGCTCCTAAATCCATCATGTATCTCAAACCATCATGCTCTATCACCCATGCAAACTAGGCCACATGATTAGGCCATCTTGACTAAGCAAATCTCACTGTTTCCATTCTTACAACCATGACACAACATGTTTGACCATGTCATCATCATGAAAAACTTCCTATACCTCATACACATTTTTCATTAATGTGCATACACCTTTTACATCAATGATAACACTAACTCACTCATGCCAACATCTCTTCCATTTCAAATGAAAGCACTACAATATTTCCTAGGTAATATTGATTTCATTAGGAAGCTCATCCATAAATTTTTAGGAATTCTCAATCCTATTAGCAAAATGCTAAGGAATGATGTGTCTTTTAAATAAACAAAGGAGGGAAAGAAAATATTTACCAAGATGAAACAAGAAATTTCTATAACACCCACTCTCATCAACCTCGATTATTCAAGGATTTCATCATATACACCTATAGGGATAAAGCTAGTATTTCCACGATGTTGACATAACATAATGATAAAGGCTTAGAATAACTAGTGGACTTCTTTAGTCAAATGTTGAATGATTATGAGTTGAAGTAAATTCATGTGGAGAAACAAGTATTTTCCATAATAATATCTCTTAATAAATTCAAGTGTATACTCGCAACCAACCAAAATAAGGTATTATTCTCCCATACTAGTGTGAGAGACTTCATTATAGAAGTTGAGATCAGTGAAAATAAAGTTGGATGGGTGACAAAAATCATGGAATATGATTTGACTATCAAGGCCTCCAAGTTAGTTAGAGGAATATCATTATGTGATAAGTTAGCTATTAATGTTGTAAATGATCAAGAAAATTCTTATCTCTTAGAGGAAGAGAAAGAACAATCTATTGCAGATCCACATAGTGACAATAATTGGATAAATAACATAGCCATCTTCTTATAAATATTCATGGTTATACCAATAGCAAATGAAAATCCTTGGGAATGATCACTCTATCCATACAAGTGGGTCCATAAATGATTGAAACCCTCTCGCCACATTATCGATATTAAAACTTCATATGATATCCTCAAAGTCAATCTTGGATACATGTGATGCAAACCATTCCTTCTACCTTCTACCAAAGTGCATTAAATTTCCATGTGATGGCAAATATTTTACCTTTCTTTCTCGATGCTAAACATTTTGAATACTGCAATCTCTTAGAGGCCGGGTATAATAATGCAAATCATTTTCCTTCCATGAAAGATCTCGTTAAGCCTCGTGTCATTCCGATCACCGATAATCGCATTGACCCTAACACATTTTTTCAATCCCAAGCTTCTACATCTAGTTCACAACAAATCTACATTCAACTCACCCGCCTAAACTAAAATTTTCTCATAAATTTCTTTGTGATTATAATTTAGAACATGATTTCCACATTGGCAAGCTTTTGTTGTCCCCATGCACCTATGGATGACCCAATGCCCCTCATTTAAAAGAATCTATTATTTACCACCTTGGTATACTCTTTGGAGGCAATATGGATTCTTAGAGGATGAAAAATTCATGGATATTATGGACCTTGGTTATACGAAGATCGGATGTCTAATTGCTTTGAATCCACATATTATACCAAAGCCCATAAAATGATGAAGAATATGAATGAGAAAGGACAAGGACTCGGCCTGAAGGAACAAGATCATCTTGAACTTGTAATGTATGAAGAAAATATATACCATCATTTTCTAGGTTATGAGACTTTTGAAAACATCCCATAACATTCAAGATAATGACTACCGAAGAGGACACTGACTTTGAAGATGAGACCGATTCCACACATAGCCTTTTCAAAGACCTAGATGAAACCACCCTCTTCCTTGAAAACCTATCCATTCACACCCTTGACATCATTTATCCATCTCTTATCCATCAAGACCAATAAAATCACATCTCTATGGACCTCTTTCAAAATGATGAGGCCATTGAAGAGTTTCTCGAGACTTGGGACCCTATTCCCTTATCATATCACAAGAAGGGTTTTTATATAAATATCGATGCTTATACTTACTTTTGTGAAGAGTTTGAGCTCTCTAGGTTGTAAAAAACAAAAACAAAAATAGAAAAAGAAAATTATAATCTCATATAATGAGAACCTCACTGAGGCGCTATGTGAGAAGCAAAAAATGAAACAAGAAAAATAAAAAAAATAAAAGGATATATCTTCTCGTGAAAACATTTCTAAGGCACCAGCACCAGAGAGAGGAGAATCAATTTTAGATAAGTGGGATGACCGACACAAACCTACAACATCATTTCAAGAAAATGATACATCTACATTGTTGGTAGAAGAGACCATTACAATTAATATTAGAACAAGTGACGATCCTAAAATATTATAACTTGGTGCGAGCTTTTTAGAATCAGAGATCAAGGCATTCAAATCATTTCTTATAGAATTTCAAGATGTCTTTGCATGGTCTTATAAGGATATGCCAGGCTTGGATATTTCCTTGTTATGCAAAATCTTGTGTTTTTCCTAGATGTGAATATTGTCAAACATAAATTGAGAAAAAATCATCCTAAGGTTACATTTCTATTCAAGGTGGAACTTCAAAAGTTGATAGAATTTGGCTTTATACATAGTCTATATACTACTCGACTAGATATCAAAAATGGTGCATGTTGCAAAGAAGACACCGACATGTGGATTTGTAGTGACTTCCGACATATCAACAAAACTTATCCTAAGGACGACTTTCCCTTACCCAACAATGTCATGATTATCAATTCTATAGTAGGCCATGAAATGTTATCTCTAATGGATGGGTTTTTGGGTTACAATCAAATTCAAATAGCCGAGGAAGACCAACACAAGACGACATTCATAACACCCTAGGGTATATTTTGTTACAAGGTCACACCTTTTGGCCTTAAGAATATAGTCATTGGTTATTAGAGGAAATGACAATGATATTTCATGATATGTTGCATGATGGAGGATTATACCAATGACATCCTTGCCAAGTCCAAGACCAGGATAAATCATCCAATCATTTTGTGGCATATATTTAAAAAAATTAGAGAATATAAGGTGTTTCTTAATCCAAAGAAGTGTGTTTTTGGTGTTACTTCAAAGAATCTCTTGGGATTCATAGTCTCAGTAGGGAATTGAAGTTTAACCCGTAAAGTTAAAAGCAATCATGGAAATGCCTCCACCATAGAACCTTTGTTAACTACAAGGTCTCTAAGGCAAGATTCAGTCTATTTAGCACTTCATATCTCATCTTGTAGATAAGTGTCAACATTTAAACTAGATTCTTAAGAAGGATGTCCAGTTAAAATGGACACAAGAGTGTCAATATTCTTTCACTAAGTTGAAATAATATCTATCCAATTTGTCGTGTTAATGTCGCCTATCCAAGATAAGTCAATACTTTTGTACACTTATGTAGCAAAATATGCCATTAGGGTGTTGCTTACACAATACAATGATAAAGGATAAAAGCAAACAATTTGCTATTTGAGTAGAACTCTCATAGCCCAAGAAATCAATTATTCTCAAGTTGAAGAGTTTGTTTAGAAGTGTCGTTCACCTTTCACAAGTTATGGCACTACTTTCTCAATCACACCACAAATCTTATTGCCAAGGTAGTTCCTTTAAATTGTCTACTATCAAGATTGTCCTAACAAGTCGGATGTCTAACTAGGTCATGCTCCTAAGTGATTCATACATTGAATTCGTTAATCAAAAATACATAAAATGGAAATCTCTAGTAGGTTAACTAGTTGGAATGCCACTTTTGGGCTCTCAATCGCTTAATTTTGCATTCCTTGATAAATATTTGTTATATATAGATGTTATTCCCGCATGGAATTTATTTTTTGAGGCTCTTGAAACATGCATGGACCAGGATCTAGCATCGTGTTACACACACTAGATGGGGATTTTATTCCCAAATCTTATTGTATTGGTTTCTCATGCACAAACAACATCATGGGGTATGAATCTCTAATAACAGGTCTAGGTTTTGTTACATCTTAGTGGTTCTAAGAGTTGAATTTCTTTGGAGACTCTCTTTTAATGATCAAGCAAGTAAATAGAGAGTATCAGGTAAAGGATGATAAACTGTAGACACAAAATCATGCACTTGGGTACATTTCTAGGTCCTAAAAGCATATTAACATTTACATGATTCCTAAGTGAGAAAGCTATCTTTGGCCTATTTTCTCTCTTTCTTAATTTCTATTTGGTATTACACACCATATAGCTTAGGTAGGAATTTACTTGTTTAACTTTTATAGATTCAAACACCAGTTCCCATCCAAGATGACAGTGCTCAGGTGCCCTTGTCCCTCTCAGGCACCCCTGACCTTTTTCTATCTTACTCAATTATTTTGGGTCTCTTTTATCTTATGGGCATCTTATTTTCTTATGGCTCTGCCTTCCAATTTTCAATTACGAAATTCAACCAAGGGAATCACATAAATACATAACTATGTGATCAAAATAAAGGACCAATCTCTAAGCATCTATTATCATCACCTAAGCTTGCATCCAAAGGCATCTAAGAGCACTAAAGGAATCCATCTAGCATCCATTCAAGGGACAATGTACTTCATTTTCTACATATCTTTGCATAAGAAGGGGAAGTTAATTCTTACATCCACACATCTATCGACATTGTTAGATCTAGCTACAACCCGCTATCAAGTGCACTTGCATAAGGGCTTCCTAGGGTATGATTATTTCACACACTCACAAGAACTACATGGAGTCTGAGATGTAGTGCAAAGTGCTCAATCATAAGTTCACTCTATCGGGTGCCACCACCACGGTCGGTTTGCCTCCCCATATGTGCATCTTTATTTTTGGATTTGATGTGGTTTTTTGGGTTTTACAGATGAACTTTTATTTTGTAGGTTACATGTACATTCGAAAATCAAGGTGCAACATACAGGTGATCAAAAGTGAATATCAACGACACTTATGTAACTCAAGTAAAAATCATGTTCCGACCATTTTTGCATTCATGGGCACCCGAAGAGAGACTGGCGCCTAGATGCCCCCGACCCAGGTCCAGAACCCTAGTCCATCCTTATCTGATAGTTACATAATTTAATGTGAGCATTGACAACATAAATCTCCTCATGTTCAAAAGTAGTTTTCCCAACTCGGACCAATCCCAAACTACGCGTAAATCAGCTAAGACCTTCCTTCTCTCTTTTTCACTTAAGGTTTCATAATTTACTTATTCATTTCTTATGCCACAAGTATATCTAGCAATTGTATATCATAGTGTACATTCATTTACTCTGTAATTAGGGTTTAATAAATCTATTTTTGTTAAATCGTAAACTTGTTCCCTATGAGCACATGGATGATAGTCGAAGGTTTATGTCTATCTTATAACATCTCGACAGGTTCCTCGCATATATAATAAAGTAGTAGATGTTATGGTAACTATCGCATCTCTTCTTGAATTTGATACAAACCAAGCACATAATAAATTTCTTGTGGAACATCTTTTGGTGCCCGCATATGATTTTTCATATTCCACCATGTTTGTGAAATTTTAGGTCATGAGAAACCCTTTTATCACAACATTTATACATTTATCCAAGATAAAACAAATCCTACTAACATGAATTCATCCATAGAAGAGCCTTAACACAATGTGCTTCACACTATACCATCCTTGTTAACACCCTTTATATAAGAGGCTATGATGGGACTCTCTTAATATGTCTCAATCAAGAATAAGTAACTCAAACACTATTTAAAGTACATTCGGGTATTTGTGGTGCACATACAAGTGGCATGGTCTTAGCTAAGAAGATCTTACGCGTGGGTTATTATTGGCCCACTATGGAGTCTCGATGCATGCAATTTTGTCAAGAAATGCCAGACATGTCAACAACATGGTAATATAATTCATGCACCTTCATAAGTCCTTCATCCTATCACTCCACCTTATTCTTGTTCCGGAAGGGGCTCCACTTAGTTGGAAAAATAAATCCTGCATCTTCTAATGGCCATACCTTCATTATCACCGCCACTAAATATTTTACCAAGTGGATAGAGGTCATGCCTCTCACTTACATCACTGGGTCAAATATTGCTAAATTCATATTTAACCACATCATTTTCCATTTTTGGATCCCACCTCTCCAGTTACATACAATGGTACATCCTTCAAAAATAAGAATGTTAAAATGCTAGCTAAAAAATTCCATATTAGCCTATAATGGAAAACTCCTTATTACTTGTAGTGCATTCGGCCAATCTCAAGTATCTAATAAAATGATCAAATCAATATTATAGAAGACTTTTGTTAAGCATGATTACAATTAACACATGCAGCCATATCCTTCCCTCTAGGCTTATCGAACCTCATTTTTCACTCCAACTAGGAGACATCCCCTTCTCCCTTGTAAATAGTTCTCAAGCCATATTACCCATTGAAGTTGAGATCCCTTCCATTTGTATATCATTATAACACCTAGTGTATGAAAAGGATTACCGCTAAGCACACCTTGCAAAGCTATAACTCTTGGATGAGAGACGATTGTATGTCTTGGATCACTGAAAAGCATATCAGAACCGAATTTGTCACAACTATAATAAATGGATCAAACATAGACGGTTTTGAGATTGGTGACATTGTGCTTAAAGAAAACCAAAAATATACTACAAAAGAGCGTGAAAATCAAGGCAAGTTCAAACCTAATTGGTTGGGACCCTACATTATAACCACTAAGTACGGATCTAGAGCATATAAACTATCTGAAGAATATGACAAAGAGCTTAAGGATCCCATGAATGTGGTTCATTTGAAAAAGTTCTAATCCTAATCCTTTAAGAGCATCGTTAGTATTAGGGGCATATCAATGTAATCACTTGTTTCATACTCTTGCCTTGTTCTACTTGTTGTATTGTTCCAACCCACATTATGTCACATGTTCCTCCTAGTTAGGATGTGAATCTCATGCTTCACCGCCCTTGTTCACCCCTTTCCACCGTGACGTGTTCCTTGTTTCTATTGGACTTATTCATTTGTATCATCTTGATATAGTTCAAGGACACCTTTCATGTTTTGGTCATGTGTGTGTAAAACTTTCAAAAAAAAGTATTAAACTTTCAAAAATAGAATAAAATTATAAAACATTCAAAATATAAAAAAATCAAAACAATTCAAAAGTAAAACGTTCGAACATGTTTCAAAAACCTCAACAAATGTCAACACAACTTATAATATTGCCCATTGACTACAATAGTATTGATCATTCTAGATCATCCTATGATAATTACTTTTCTTTCCTTGGCATACATCTATGCTTGGCTAAAAGATAACCAATCAACCCTTTGCGTATAACTTCGCTTAGGGAATACATGGTTGTCAAGTTTTTCCTCTCATTTTAGCGTTATTTCCTAGAAACCGAGTTAATCCAATTCGGATCATTCTTTAATGGGATCCAATAAGAGTGTCATGAGGAGTAGTTACTCTACTCTTTGGTCTGATCCAATCCCCTTGCATTTCAGCATTATCTCTTCATTCTTCATTTGGAACACATTAGGGATGTAATTAGAGGTTATCATTGCGGCAGTTGTGTTGCATTGTTATTGTGTCTTTGACTAATAGTAGGTAATTTTGTTAGCATTTATGGTTTGTATGTAGCCTTATTTTCGCATTTTTACGTGTGCTACTTGTTTCACATTCTTCATGTATGTTTTAACCAATTACATGTGTAAAGAAGATGATTATGCTGCTCATTATTAGCTTTCTTGTTATTATTTTGTTTTGCATTGTGGATTTGTGTTTTAAATTCCTTGTTTTTGTGTTGATCAATAGTTTGTATTATGTTGATCAATTGTTTGTGTTTGGTTGTTAGCTCATTTTTCTTTGTCATTTGGGGCTTGTTTTCAACTTTTGTCATCATTTTGGGACCTATTGCATGTTTTTTTAAACATATCAACATCTTTTTCATCAAGGTGTTTATAAAATTTATGTGTATATGGGATTTTGTTGTACTTTGTTATTGTAGACCAATTGTAGGAAAATTATTAGCATCTTAGTTCATATATAACTTTGGTGTAGTTAATTCCTGTTCATATTGGGTTTGTTTGATATGTTTGTTTTGTGTTTTAACCAATTACAAGTAATGTGTTCCCATCTTGGTTTATTTAATAAGCCTTGGTGTATTTTTATTTTACCATGTGTAATTGGGTTTGTTGAAATTAATTTTTTATTTGTGTTAATTGTACGTACTTTGTTGACATTATCACATTTATACCATAGTTATACACATACCATCATCATATACTCATAAATCGTTATACATCGTAAATAAAAGCTAAGCTATGAACATGAAAGCTAAGCTACATATAACATCATCATCTATCCATAATAAATCAAATTGTGATCATCATATATTCTAAATTGTATCATCATATCATATAACAACTACATCACATAGCTCATAAATATCATCATCATCTATCATGTCATAATGTTCATCACAAATAAAGATCATATCATCCAAAAAGTGTCCATGTACACTATATCTCAAAAGATGTCATATACAAATCGGGTACGCCATTATGCGCATCGATCTACTGAGAAATGTGCGTTGATCACGAGGTATATACAAAAATACAAGTGTCTCATCCAAAATGATTCATATGTGACTCTTTCCTATGCTTGGGCTTCCTAGTCTATATTTAGGTGGTGGCATATGCAATGATCTCACTAACCACAATGGCCTCTGTGATCTTGTGGACCATATTTTAGATCTCTCGACTATACCTGGAGCTCTCGACCCTCAGAGAGAGTGTGGCCCCGTATAGGCCTATATAATAACCCACCTCATGTGATGCAACAATCATATCTGACAACACATCACTCACACTACCTGCCTTTTCCACAAGGCATATGGCATCTCGATCATTCAAAACCTGACATAACTACACAATAATTTGATCTCTATGTGGTCCTCTACTATAGTTATTGTCTCAAGATATCTCTCTTAGTTGTCCTTTAATATACATGTCTCTAAAGGGTTTGCACGGTGCTGAATGTAATATTTCCTCATAACATGGTAGTATCCCTCTTGGCATGTACTATGGTAACCGGTGGCCCACTTGATGGGCATGGGTCTAGTATTTGTATTTTTGGTTGGATCTATGTACTTTTCTACCACACACTCTATCCTCTTGTAGCTCCCCACATGTCACCACCTTTATCTCCATCCCCCTCTAACTCCACCTTCAAATCTGACATCTAGACTGGATGGTCTAGGTGGTGACAGTGGCATTTGTACTAGTGCTTGAAATGGCATCTACATTTACAAAGGATCCTACATTGAACCTTGTCCCTACACATAAACTTGTAAAATTACTTGTAATGGTATCTACATCCGAACAACCAAAATATGCATTTGTACTATATACGAATATGTTGTGGTACATGAAATGCTACTTGGGATACATGAACCTATGTTGCTCATACGTATGGACCCTATGCTGCATGTGCCTATACATGTGGACCATGTCTCAGTACTTTACCCTATCCTAGTTCATGTCCTTGTAGTTGAGCCTCGGCCTCGACCTAGCCTATTCTGTTCTTGGCTCCCTTCTGTTTTCCACCCATATTTTTCGGTGTTATCTCGGTTCTTTATAGTCGCATGTGGAATCATGATTCATCTCATCATGATCATTGCATACCATACGACATAATTTGGTGTAGTACCGGATTAAGAACCTAAGACTAAGCATCCCACGCCGTGGAATGACTCCAAAGAAACTTACCATGGCGAGATAGCTTCCTAATCCATGGGTGAAGTCCAATGTCTCACGTGTTATTCACGCATACCACCGATCCCCACGGTATACCATGTATGACTCGAACTCCCATTTGACCCTATCTACCTTGTACATCTCTAGGATATGATTGCAGCTGCTAATAATAAAATAGTCCACCTCTTCTCGTGCATAGTCTTACATCATATGTGGCCCTTTGGTATAATATGTATGGTCCCCATGTCACCATACGCATTTGTAAATCATCATAATCCCATCGATAGAAAGCAATATCCCCATATGGCCTCTCTAGCTCGCACCTACTATCTCCCATCTAAAGGATAAGGGCTCATCCAGCTTTCTTATCTCGTTGTAGACACTAAATCTTGCACTTGGGTACATTTCTATGTCCTAATCACATACCACTATTCATATGATTCCTAAGTAAGAAAACTAGTAATTGACATCTATATATGGCCTCTTTTTCATCTTTTTGGTTTCCTCTTTAGTCTTACACACCTCACATCCCAATCGATCTCTGTTGCTTTATCTTTATTAACTCGGACACCAATGCCCAAGTGTCCTCATCCCCCTGGGTGCCCCCGACCTCTTTGTATCTTCGCTCACCCCTTTTAGGACTCTTTTTATCTTTTGGGCATCTTGTTTTCTTATGGGTTGGCCTTTTAGTTGTCAATTATGAAATTCAAACAAGGGAGTCATATAAATATAAATATATGTGACCATAATAAAGGACCAAGCTCTAAGCATCTACTATCACCACCTAAGGTTACATCCAAAGGAATTTCTAAGAACATCAAAGCATCCATCTATCACTCACTCAAGGGACAAAGGACTGCATTTTTTGCATACAATTCATAGGAGGGGATTTCATTTTGACATCCACACATCTATTTACATTGCTACATCTAGTTATTGCTCGTTATTCGGTGCATCTTGCATAAGAGCTTCCTAGGGCACGATTCTACACACACGCACACAAAACTACATGGAGTCTGAGATGTAGTGCAGTGCTTGGTCGTAAGTTCACTATATCAGGTGACTATTGAGGTTAGTCGACTCCCCATTTGCATATTTTTCTTTTTAGGATTTGATGTGTTTTGGGGTTTTGTGGAAGATCATTTGTTTTTCGAGTTACAAGTGAATTCTCGTGGATAATGTGTGACATATAGAAACAAACAACGAAGGTTAGCGACATTAGTACGACACAAGAAAAATCAATTTATGAGGTTTTGAAGCACATAGGCTCTGTATAGTCTCTAGCACTTAGGTGCTCCTTACCCAAGTAGTTGCCTTAGTCTAGATATATGATAGCTACAAAATTTATCATGCACGATTACGACAATTTCCTCCTCTTGGGGCATCGTAGCGCACTTATAAATAGATAACTTATGAACACTTCGGGATTGATTGCGAAATCAATTAAGTCTTTTATTACCTCTCTATGCACCTAGGGTTTCATATTTCTTTAGCTTATTTCTTACGTCAAATATGTGATTTATTGATTATCTATTAAATGCGACTCTGTAAATAGGGTTTTAAAAATTCAATATTTGTTAAATCACTCATAGAATACCCATCAATTGTCTAATCGTTATATGGTCACATGCCTATATCTCGTAGTAGTGTCGTTGGGCTCAGACTCCTCATACATATATAACCTATCAAATGTAAGTCTCTATATAAGTGCACTAATATGTATTGTCCCTATGCAAAGACCTTTCCCTGTATTAAAAGTGTCAGTACACCTATAAAACCTGACTGAAAATGACTTCTAGTATTATCAAGCAGCAAATAGCCAAGGTGATAGGATCCATCATATATACAAGTAGTCGAGCTACCGTCTTGTTATCCATGCACTTTTACAAGTGCACTATCATCCCCTCCCTGGGTATATCCTTCAAGCAGAATATGTCCCATCTGTGTTTGTGTATATGTGTGGAATTCCCATTGAACTCTACTAGTCTACCATGTATCACCACGAAGGATCGACACGAGATCCTCTAAGGTCATCGTCATATTCGATGATGGTAAAACATCATAGTTGAACATAATAACCATAGTGATTGTATATCTCATATTACGCTATTACGGTGGATTTTATATAGCTATGGAGGTAGGAAAACTACTTCCTACAAATCAGAAACAAAAACCCATTTATAATAATACTAGTATAACAATTTAACAAATCAAACTCATTTATGTAAGCACTAATAATAATTTTCCTAACATTCCCCCTTAGTGCAAACATGGGAGAAAAATAATCACACTTACTCTACTGACTTGCCGCCTTCGTGTTCATTATCTTGGCTTTCCAATGGTTTTGAAAAGGCTGACCAACAACCTTGGTATGAACCCTGCTCATCCGATATTAACCCATGTTCATCAAATATGGACCCCTGTCCAAGGTATGAACCCATATTCATCCTCTTCAAGTATTATGATGTTGATTTTTCCTCGTGCTTTCATCTTTCCACTATATTTTCACATCAGGAAAGTACATAAGAATCTGTTCACTTTATTTCAACAGGAATATATTGTAAATTGAATACGAATAATGACATGTACTATGTAATCAAAGAAAACACGCTGAAATAAAATGCCACAACTTTATTTTGTGGCCCCGTCACTGCTACAATGGTGGTGAGAGGATGTTTCTTGTCCTCCATCCTCCTATGCCTCCATCCTCCAATTAATGACGTTGTTACCTCAAGCAAAATGTGACCATGAAGCTCAAAAACATGCCTTAAATAGACGCTGGATTCCACTAAAAATGTGTCCTTAAGGCAATTTTTTTAATTTTTCAAACTTTTACAATGATTGACTCTCGACAAAAAAAGACATTTGAATTTTATTTTTGACTCTTTTAACGACACTTGGAGGACTGATTTGACAATTTGACAACCTTATAGACTTTATGAAACATATAAATAATATAGATGGATATTTAACAATGAGGAATTAGACACGAGAAACCTAACTACAAACTTATTCAAATTGACAACCTAACTACCATAATAAGAATTATAAACACTAAAAATATGTAGAAAGACTTTACAATACCTAAAAACTTACTAACCCAAATACCATATTATGGGAAAATATGTTGCGTCCACGTGTGGAATTTCTTCAGTCACATATTTGGATGAATGGAAAAAGAAGAATAACATGTTGATCACAACAGTCCATGAACTTGAAGACATCTAGCAATGAGAATGGATCTAAATATCTCTTTATGTTGCTTTTTATATTGGATTGTGTCTTTGTGAGATTTCTTCAAGGAAAATCCTTTGGTTAAATAACTCCACTTTAAACCATGTGAATTACTTCTTCTCATGCTCCACATCACACATGAATCTGTCAGAGAATACTACACACTTTGTGCAAATTGAAGAATGTAAACAACAAATAAACCCCGACTGTTACAATCAGGTAGATCTGCGAAGACATATGAATTTAGATTGGAAAATGTAGCGAGTGTGGGCACATTAATATATTAGATCTGTGAATGATCTTGACATAAAATAATCTTGTGTATGGTATACATGTGGTAAAATACATCAGACAAATACAAATAAAAGATGGGACATTGATTAGACTACTACACTTGTCTTGTAAGTTGTACCAATAATCATCGAAGATCAAGAATGTTAAAATAGTTGCAAGGTCTCCCAATGATACATGGGAACAAATGGTGAATCGACCTTCCTTCCTGAATAGACATAAATCAAACTACTATGAGAAAATATTGTTAATAAAGCTAATATAAAAATAAGCTACAAAATATTCTCTCATGAATTGGGGCATTCAAAATCCTGGACAGTGCCCCCAATATTATTTAATCTTCCATCAGAAGCATATATCCAACCTCGCTATAATTCGCTTTGATACTAGATGATGGTACAACAACATAGTTGAACAAAATAACCACAATGATTGTATATATCATATTACGCTATTACAATGGATATTATATAGCCATGGAGGTAGGAAAACTACCTCCTACAAATAAGGAAACAAATAACCCATTTATAATATTATGGGTATAACAATTTAACAAACCAAACTCATTTATGTAAGCACTAATAATATTTTCATAACATGTCATCAATAAACAAAGTGGTCTAATATAATGTGTGGTAGTTGTCTTATGTATGTCAACCATGTTGCCTCTACCGGTTTGACAAACTTTCATTTTGACTATGTGTGAATCTCCTCTCAAATGTTCAGTAGTCGTCCATGATGCTCCCACACATCTAATGCTAGTGGTTTCTCCTAAAAATCATCTAATAACATTGTTAGAACATCTTTATTCTATTCTAAGCTCCAAACAAATCCTCTAAAAGTCATCCATTGATGCACACCCTTTTCTAGCTACACCCTTTTCTATGATAGTGCACCCTTTATTATGTTATTATACTCTTTTCTATGCTAGCATGTCCACTTCAACGCTAGTGCATTCATGCTAGCATGTTCACTCTAACGTTCATGCTCTCACTTCTATGTTAGTGCATTCAATGTGTTAGAGCATTTATACCTTTACACTCATGCTCTTAGTTGTATGCTAGTGTGTACACTTGTACACTAGTGTATTCCTCGAGCTACGCTAGTGCACCCAAGTGCATGTGCTAGAATTAAATTCAAATTTTCTCCAACCACTAACTAGTAATAAATGCACAAAAACTAAGCTTTTTTAGTTACTTATAGCGACACCCTCATCTAGCCTCCACCCGAACTCTCAAACATGGTCTACCTTATGTTTCCTCTACGATCAATGAGCCATATCTCTCAAAACTCGAGCTCAATCTCACTCAAATAGCAAAAGGATTTTATAAGCATAAATGACATGTAATCTTTGTTAACCCTCCCACCCATTTATTTATACCCTTATAACCCTAATTCTTCTATTTTTAGCCATTGTAACCAAATTACTCATTTTATTTTTCATTTATTTACGGCCTCTTTACTCCCCTCTTGAAGCAAGTCATCCTCTATCACATCGTGTTGCACACCCACTCGTTGGGATACTCTAATTAACTAATTCAAATGCATTGACACATTTTAATGTTTTACTAGGGAAAATTGGGCAGTTCATATCCTATGGCTCTTATTTTGTTTATCATGGACCTTCTTTTCCACATCAAATATCACAAAAACAAATAAAAAATCATATATTTCCAAAATTACAAAAAAACTTAAAATACCAAAAATACAAAAACATTCAAATAATCAAAAAATCCTAAAAAATTAAAAAATCATCAAAATTTGAACATAACACAACACAAATTGATCAAATCAACTTTTAATTTCTACCTTAATGATCATTTCAATCTTTCGATTAGCACGATACATCATCTTTCCTTACATGTTAATATCTCTCGCTTGGGAAAGTCAACTCAATCATTTCCTTGACGTGTGTCCTCATTTAGGGCAATCTCATCTCTCATTCCCTCCCTTGCATTTATGTGTTGCTACTTGGGGGAAATGACCATTTTCAATATCATATCAATCTTCAATGTGGATCCAACAAGAGTGTCATGCGCAGAGTAACTAAGATTACTTCGCTCTTTGGTTTGATCCTCACCCCTGTATTTCAAAGTTATTTCTTGGAGGCATTTAAATCTACTTAATTATCATTGTGGTACGCATTAGGGGCATCATTAATTGTCTTCTTTTCAAGTTGTGTTGCATTTTTGATATTATTTTTAGACTAATTACACATATTTCGGTAGCGCTTGGCTTCCTCATAGTCATGGTGCATACTTTTACAATGTATATTGGATTTATTTTCATTTTCTCTTTTCTATGTTGTGTGTATTTTTTTAATGCATATAATGGGTTACACACCATGATTCCTTCATAATCATGGTGACAACTCTATTGTGCAACAACAAAATAAGGTTGCTCTAACTTTCACTCTCTAAATGCACACTCATGCTGCGAGCACAATTTCCTCTATCCTCCTTCAAATTCCTTTCCTTCTTCCTATCAAGTGGTTGTCCACCACTTTGCTACATCACCCATCCACTTGAGGGGACATTCCCTTACCATCCATACTCGTTGGGGCATCTAAATGCTTCATTAGGGAAAATCAAGACCATCCACCATGTTTCCATGTCATATGTTCACCGATCTACATACGCCTACCATCTTTAAAATGTTATCTCTTAATAATAACACTTTAAAGAGGAGAAAATGTAGACAACCTAAAAATACATACCTATTTCTAGCTTTTCCTAATTACCTCTATCCTTCGCATAATATGCTCAAATTGGTTCTAGAATGCATTTTAGGGCATTACCCTCTCGCATCCCTTTAGAATTAATTAAATCAATTCTATCACTTAAGACATACCTCTTTAAAATTAATTAGATTAATTCTAAACTATATTTTTATGACCTTTAGCTAATTTAATTAAATAGTTAATTACCCTCTCACATCCCTTAACTAATTAAATTAGTTATTTAAAATAGAAATAAATCTATTTATCTATTCATCATCCTCTTGGATTCCACTCCCACTCAACTTCTAGAATCCTACAAAGGTGGAAGCAACAAAGTTACACGTAAAACCACCTTCTGGATATAATTTTATTGTCACAAGCCTAAAAACTTTATTGTCCCTCGATGGATATTCAATCCATTCAAACTGTTATAACCTCCACCAAATGTTATTTTAGGAATATGCATTCATGATCTCATAAAGAGCTTGTAACCACTCCATAGCCTCTCCCTTCCATTATAAACAATAGTTTGTGTTCTTTCAAATAATCCAGAGAAGATTTGTGTAATTGCGGAAAACCTCTGCTCATTTTCTATTTGAATGCATCCTCGTGTCCATCCTTTCTCACAACATTTCCTCCTTCACTTGGAAGCAAACTTGGAGCATAAAAAATCAAATTATTTTAAGAGATTCTACAAGTGCAATACTTCAAGAAATCTCATCTTAAGGTTTGCAAGAAGACTGTAAGAGAGGTTTACTTTTCATTATTTACTTGCTTCTAATTGTGTTGGTAGTTTTCATTGCTTACACTTTCCTACACATATCAGCCATCCAGTTTCTTGTTCTTTGTTGGTATTCACCATTTTTCTTTCCCTGGATCAATTGGAGCTCATACATTAGAAGAAAATTTAAGCTAAATAGACATTGGATGCACCTCACCACTGGAATAAGCTCGCCACAAGACCTGTAGTGACCAGGTTGGAGTTATATTCAATTCTTTAAAGTTTTGAGTTTAGCATTATTTGTTATAAATAGAAGAAATAGTTTGTTCAAATTGTTAAGAGAGGAAGATCCCATCACTTCTTGTAGATCATAATATTTATTTTCAAAATATTACATGTGTAAAACTTCTTCCCTTGATATTCTACTCCCGACTCATCCATGTGGATTTGCACGGGAAGTTAGTTGGAGGAAGAAGTGGTGATATCCACATTATTTTTATTTCTTCATTGTTTATTTCTTCCATTTAATTCAAAATAGATTTTACCGTGGAAGGTTATATAACAAAGAGGAAATTGATTTTGAGAAGCTTTCCCTTTCTTGAGAACTTGAGGTGGAATTTGTGCCAAAAGAAGTTATTTTTAATAGATAATATCTTTCGAATACTTTCCCATTAGAGTAATATTTACACAGAAACCCACAACAGAAGAATAGTCATACCTAGTTTTTTTATTTTAGATTTATTTTATTTCATTAGAAGCAATTGTAGATTTTATTTTTAATTTTTTATGTCTGTAGAAGTAGTTTTATTTCTTTTAATTATTCCCAAAAATACAAAACACTAGGAATTTAATTGTTTTAATTATTTCTTTTTCGAAAAGATTTTTCAAAAACATTAAAAAAGAATTAGAATAAGTAAATGTGTTTATTTTATTTAAATAGTGATAAAAGTGATCTAGTTAATTAAAAGGGAAAACCAATTGTCTTTTATTTAATTTAGATTCCTTTTACGTTATTTATTTAAAATCAAAGTTTAGAGTAGTTTAGAGAGTTAAAACAAAGCAACAAACTTAATCATTAAAGGCTCATACTACCAATTCATAGTCCCTGACCACTCTTTGACTAGTTTCTCAACTTTTATTTTCCTTGCTCATGAGTTGGCCCCTTTACAATACCATTCTCATCCGACCCAACCTTGTAGGAGGATATTTGAGCCAATTATTCACCCACCGATATCGATCGATATCAAGGAGACATATATCTATTTTTTGCAAGCATTAGTTTTTTTATCTACTCTGTACCCCCTCAAATTATTAGCCATCTAAGTAACTTAAACAAACACTTAATCAGTGAGTGATTGATTAAGCTAGCCAAGAAAATTAAGTAAATCGAACTGCATAATAAAATCAGTAGTTTGCTCTTTGCATCCTTTGTTCTCATTTTCACATGACCCTCTCTAGAGAGGAATATTTAGAGATGAACAAGTAGTTTCCACAAGTTTTCTAGCCGGGTCGAGTCATATTCGATCTAGCAGACATAGATCGAGAGTCACACACAATAATCATCCTTGATCAAAGCATCACACCCACAAAAGTTAGATGATCCTTTTCCACTCTTGACGAATAAGTGTCTTACTTACAAGTCGATCGTATGTGATTAGCTTGAATTTGAAACTTCAGTCCATACTCACCCCTCATATATTCCATATCTATTACTTACATATATTCCACTCCCATCTCATCTTTCATATTCAGGTTGTGTCAACATGACCTCGGGAAGTCGAGTGCACTAGGGATCCCATATTCCTGTGTAAAGATACTACATCATTAGGTGTAGATTGTTTATTGGGCTCATATTTAAGCTTATTCAATACTAAAATATTGACGTCTCATTCCTTAAGGGTATGACGTAACTCATCAAAAGATTAAAAATTGTAAAATATGATAGATTCTTATAAAGGAGATAGTAAATATTGCATCTCATTGTTTGTAAGTGAATTTTTCATCTTAGTAAGTATGGTTTTGTATCATAAAACAAATTCGCTAACACTCTCATTAGATTCTTTCTTAACTTTTGACATTTGAGTGTAAGATATTTTTTCACCAATATTGATTGAGAAATGAGCTAAGATTTGATTCGCCAATGGGATTAAGGCCCCAATGAATTGAAAAAGGGAAGTCATAGAACTATTATATGGAATAATCATTGAAACTTCATGGGAATAACATAGTAAGGAGATTATCATTGTAGGAATAATCTAGACATGTTACATGGAAGGAGCGAGGATATTTCTTAAGATATCATCTACCTTCATGAATTATATAATTTTAGGAGAATGTTGGTGAAATAATTTGTTAGATGGGAAAATTGGGCAACTCTCACCAATGGAGTTTGGGAATAATTCCATTTGCTTAAATGGGGCAACTCCATTTATTGAAAATAGGAAATATTTACATTATTCTAATTGCTTAAGGGTGGCCTTTTGACTGGGATTGCATAGGGGTACTTCCCACTACACTGTGGCAACATGCTTATAGAAACTACAAGGGAGGAAAAATATTAAAGAGAGAGACAGAGGTGTGGAATGAATAGTAAGGAGGGTTTTACACAATAAATAGTACAACAAAGTTTATTTCTTAAAACTAGAAAATATCCATGATTTCAACGAGAAGAAACCATTCACATATAACAAGGAACAAAACACAAAAATCACAAAGTCTCGATGCATTATATTCAACAAGTACATACTCATGGAGTGTAGTTGAGATGGAGAGAAAATATAGGCAAAAGAGATAAAGTAACTTTGACCAATTGCTTCTAGAAAGAAAATGGGAGCTAGTAAACAAGAATAACCATCCTTTGAAGTGAGGAGGCTCTCCCAATTTATAGCTTTACAATGCAACTCTTCATCTACCCCCATATGACTCTTCATGTCCTTATTCCACTTGTGACTTTCCATATTCCTATGAAGTGAGAAAATAAGTCCCCTTTTATAAATCAAAAGGGAATTTTACAATGCAACATTATAAAGTCACTTAAGTGAATAAGACAAAATACCATGATTTTTTACAATGAAGAATTAGAAAAGGGGGAGAGAAGAGGAGAAAGAATGAAGAGAGGAGAGAAGAGATGGTCTAAAGCATGGATGAAGATGCCTTCACCCTCCATAAAAAATAGCTCTGTTGATGTTGAAGATGACATTTTGATCCATGATGACCCTCTATAATGATGCACTGATGAAGAGATTTGATGAAGAAATTTTAACACTTTGCCCCCTTTTCAAATGATGAACCTCTACAACACTTTTTGGACACACCGAGAAGGGGAGTGATGAATAATTCATAAATAGACCACCAAGAATATTGAGAAATGAATTACCTCATTGATAAAATCCTTCCGCTTCTTGATACAATGCCACATCTTTATGAACAATCATTCACATGGGGATAATTTGTTGTACTTTGCTCACATAACCAACATCTTGATTCTGTCACCATGAGAGCATTGATGATGAATGAAGGAGAAAAAAATCCCTACGGTACCAGAGTAAGGGAAGAATAAAGGGATAAAAATTAATTCCATCCAAATTTTGAACATGCATTCCATGTGATATGAAGTGAAATAGTTCTCGTGACACAACTGGTAGTTTCCCACTTAGACACTTTATGCTCATCGCATCGGGAATGTGGGAATTTGAGTGAGAATTTGGAGGAAGAATCATGTGAGTGCATAGATCATTAGATAATTTATGAAGAAGTGAAATGTGATAATTTTAAGCTCATTTTATCCATTTACTATTTTTAAAGTTTTCCTCATGATTGTCCCATTTTAGCCAATTTTTGACAATCTTGCCAATTTTGAGTGTCTCAAACATGGGGAATGTAATGAGGTATCCGAATTCACATTTTCTTAGAATTAATATTATTAGTAATTGATTCCAATGAATGCTTAATAAAAATATAAATTTGTCTTCCTGGTGTCGGATTTGAATGAAACCACTTGCAAAAGTTTATGTTTTCATTTTGGACTTTTGCTCCTATTTTCGGAGGATTTTAATTGCTAAATTTGTGTCGATATGAAAATGAATATTTTTGGCTGAAAATTTCAAAGGTATGTAGAAAATATAAGGGATAATTAATGGAGGCATGTAAATACTCCCCTTAAAGGTGTTTTTGCAAGGATTCTACATAGTCCAAATTTCATGGCAATCAAGCAAGGGTTTGGGAGTAATGAGCAAATTTGTGTTTTTGAGCATGAGGGATTTTGGGGAAATTTTGACAAGATAACAACAAGGTATCACACAATTGAGGATTTAAAAACATTAAAAATGAACAAGTAATGACTAAGTATGACTTTTATACCATCCCCTTTCATAAACCTAGCTAACCCATGCCTTGACTCACATTAATTAACCCGAGTTAGATGGAGACTCATGAGTGGAGTAAAAACTTTATAAATGGGTCTCAGATGTCCCCATGTACCTTACCACATTTAGTAAGGTAAAAAGGGACATTAATGGTGTGAAAATGTGCCAAGGGTGGAAGCATCATGAAGAAAGGGGGCAAACATGTCATGAAGGTGAGTTGAAAACACTTGTCTAACACTTCATGTTGTGACTTTAAGTTATGAAATTTGATATCCTCATGTGGTGGTGAATTATATTTTCCCCCATGTACATTTGGTAAATTTAAAAATTGATATCACCACCTCAAAAAAATTCCAAGGGTTAGTTCGTCATGAGGAAGGGGGTAGGTGGGGTTAGGTGAGTGTATGACATTTTCTAACCACAAAGTTGTCTTTTAAGTGACACAAACTTATCTTCCCATGTGGGGCCACACTTTTGTGTCCCCTATGTCCATTTTGACTTTGGTCAAAGGTAAATAGTGACATCAGGTTTCTCCAAGAGATCAAAATCAAAAATATATGTGTGCCTCACCAAACAACTTTCTTCGAAATAGCCACCTGAACACATTTTCTCGCCACCAGAACTAAGAGTGGAATTCAAGGGAAAAAAACTATATGATTTTGACTTAAAAATTGATTATGAGAACATTCCCACCATTTTCAAGATCCAATTATTCATGAAATTTGAAATTTAACCCCTTTTTCAATTTTGCCACTGGCGTGTGTGCCGGTGAAAGAAACTACCACCGAAGTTCAAGATGATCACAATAAGAACTAACACATTGTATGTGAATAAGGTCTCACATATGTCACATTTTATTTTTAATCATCCTCTAACTCTCCCTATAAATCATATAATCCTTAGTTGAATCTTTACCGGGATCGGGGATCTTTACTGTCTTATCGGCCGATATCTACAAATCCGCTCCTCAAAACTTCTTGAAAACTTTTACACTGTGAATTATGAATTCTTATACTTTTATAAGTATCCAATTTCTTTCCAAATCCTCCTAAGGCTCCTAAAATATCCAGAACAAGCCAAATAGCTTTTTCACTACTTTGCATTTCCTTACACCATGCTATAAATAGCCCGGTATTACATAACTTATTCCTAAACCTGAATTTTCTTCTAAAAATTTCCTAAACTACCTTAGATGATTGCATAGATCTATCACACACTTTTTTATGCTTTAAATTTTCCCTATACATTCCCATGGGTGTTTACAAGTCTGTACAAAAAGCCCGAAAATAGGAATTTTTAGGCCTCGGGAGCAATTCCTTTTAAAATGGTTTTGAATGAATCCTGAATCACCTCTTTGCACTTGACACAAACTTAAAAATCACATTATAAATTCATCGTATCCATTATGAGGGTAACATAGTGACTGAGTTAGCTGGAGGACAAGTTTACATTGATCGGGGAGGGATTTTCAAATGAGGGATAGGTTGTCATGACTTTTTATTTTTATTTTTCATGCTATACATTTTGCATGACAACAAAGAAACAAATCCAGTGAGAAAAGGATAGGAATCCACATAAGGCACTAATGGATTATGAAGTAGAGCATGGGAATCCATGGCATTATAATTCCTCGACACACCCTGCTCTAACTACAACACCTTAGCTTGTCAATTATGAATAGTCTACATGATGGAAGATGTAAAGGATGAGGTATGTAAGAATCCATACATGTGCATGAGAGGTGGTGGAATAAAAATAGTGATTGGAATAGATGTAGGATTTTCTTGAGTAGTATGAGGTGCCCCCAAACCAAGGGTAGATGTAAACATTGTGGATGTAAGATTGAGAGGTTGGAAAGGAATTTCCACTTGAGATGCAGGGTGGGGTAGAGGTAGAAAAAATGTTAGTATGATTGAAAATTTGAAAGGAAGACTCCTCTTAAGGTTGATTTGATTTATCTATGTGAGATTTGGATTTAACAAGAAGTTTGATAATTTTATCAATGTGGCAAGGATTTCCGTAAAGATATTGTGAAAGTTAGACAAGAAATGAACTTGATCAGGGTCAACAACATTAAAATCATTAGGATGAATTCTATTGGATTCTTTAGAAAAATGTAAATTACTTTGTTTATCGATGTATTTGGTTGGGAGAAGACATATGGATGTCATTGTCTTGCATAGTCTCGTGAATAATTGAAACATTAGTAATAGGAGAGGTATCCATTATTTGTTTTCCTTTGTAGAGGTACATGGGATTTGACTATGTTTAACTATTTGGACACTAATCCTAGCACTTTTGTTGAAAGGAATATAAAGGAAGCATGGAAAAATAAATAGGAGTTAAATATATAGAATGTTAGGTTTGCTAAGCCCCATGAAATGTAATTAAGAATATTATATCAATGCGTAAATTCATCAAATGATTTAATCCTAGCACTTTTTGACTATGTTTAACTATTTGGACACTAATCCTAGCACTTTTGTTGAAAGGAATATAAAGGAAGCATGGAAAAATAAATAGGAGCTAAATATATAGAATGTTAGGTTTCTTTAAGCCCCTGTGAAATGTAATTAAGAATATTATATCAACGCAGCAAATTCATCAAATGATTTAACCCAAATTAAGGTGGATGACCCTATTTAGGATTTGAATATATAAAGTATGTGTATTCAAATTATTAAATTAAGTGTTCACATACATATATAAATATATGAAAAATTTATTGAGAATGATCCAATCAACTAAACACATGTTAATTTTTCTTAAACACTAGAAGATAAATCCAATTAGATTTTTGATGCTTCATAAGTTGATATGGATCCAAATTTGGGAAGAATGGGCTATAATAGGATTGAATATACTTCATCTCTAAAATAGAGTGTTAGAAACCTTAGGGACACTAGTGCAAGTTCAAACATAAGTAAAATGTGTTTTTTCCAACTATATGGTTTTTTGTCATCTATTACTTTATACTTATGTGATTATTCGGGTCACCTTGTCTTCACCTATTATGGATTTTGGAATTTATCTTGTCTTGTCATGCTTGTTGTAATGATCAAACCATAGTTTCCTTTACTAACACATGAGTACATATGTAGATAACAAAAAAAAATTGTGTGTGGTTAAGTTGGACTACATTTGGTAGTCAATCCCTTCTTGATTATAACCAAGTGCTACACTACATTTCCCAAATAAGGGGCTCAAACTTTGTATAGTTTTCTTAGTGAAAATGTAATAATGAATACAAGTCTATAGTACCCTCCTCATAGTTAACCTTTTTTTTAAACAAATACCATGTTAGCTAGATATAATCCTTTTTAATACTAAATAAAATTCTAAAGTAATCCCCTTATATTGGTTTTGGAAGTAGTGTTTATGTGTAGATGTTTGATAGTGCCCTTAACTTGAATGGAGAGGCCCTTGACTTGAATTAATCTACTATTAACTTGGTTTTAAGTGCTTTGGACTTGAATAATGGTTGTTCTAATTTCCACTCTTGAATTCGGGAATATTAGGATATATTTTCTTTATATTTGATAGATATTGCTAGAGGAGTTAAAGGAACATTAAACAAATAGATCCAAGCCACAAAGAACTCAGATTCTAATAAAAATTACACTCAATAATCAAAAAGTAATTCACTAGGATAACTTTACAAAAAAATTGTAAACAAACGAACTACAATATCATATAATATTATGGAACTCTATGCGACTACCATGAAAAGGGGCCTCGCTTATATAGGCAAGGAAGATTAATCGAAGAACTAGTCAAGGTTATAGATCAAGTCATAAATCAAGGACAAAACTAGAAAACAAAGAACAATTCAAGACCATAGATTTAGGAAAGAAGTAGACAACGAAGAAATAGTCAAGGCCATAGATCAAGGAAATGACTATACCTAACAACTAAGTAAGATAAAATAAATACCCACACATAAGTGGGTGAGTATAAATAAAAGATAAGGTGAATAATTTTGGAAGTACAATGGACCGAGAGGGGGATCGAATCAATCCTTAGAAAATTTAAATCAAATTTTAGATTGATTATTCAAAACACAAAACCACTTAGTCATCCATTAATGTGTGCATAATATTAAATACCACACATAGAATGAACCGTGAATAAGAGAATCAACACAATGACATAAGATATAAGTGGGAAATCCTCATGGGAAATAAAACCCACTGAAACACAATTTTTATATTGATATGTTTCTAATTTAGTGAGAACAAACCCGCAAGGAGCACCAACCCCTAGTTTAGTTGAGCATCAACCCTACAAGGAGCACCACCCCTAATTTAGTAGAGCTGCAACCCTACAAAGAGCACAAACCCATAGTTTTGTAAAGCACCAACTCCATGAAGAGGCTACAACCCCAAAGATGATAAATCACCCAATAAACCACCTTATGAATAAGATATCTCGATGTATTTATTTTGCCACACAACTGATAGAGATCACAAATTCAACTCACACTCCTTCAAACCCTAGGTCTTCAATCTCTCACAAACTAGCACTTTCTTCACTTCTCAAATAAAAACCCTTGCACACACCTTTAAAATTTTTCCTCAATCTATCATACACTTTATCAGCTCTCAAATCATGCTCACACACTGTAAATCAATCACACCTAGGTTACACTTTTCATACTCACTCAACTAGTTCACAAAAACACCCAAAACATCACTTTTACAGGTTAGTTTACATCCTTTAGCTCTACCACATCATCTTAAAAAAATTCCATATGAATCACCACAACAGTCACATATGACCCAAGTAGGTCGGCCTAGCCAAAAACCACTCACCATGCACCAACAATCCTCAAAATCCCATCACTAGAATGAGAAAAATGCTCTAATAAAAAACCATTTTTATTAAAGCTCTAAAAATCACCACACATGTGTAATATGAAATTTAAACATAATACATGGTCGAAATTTACTTGAACCAATCATATTATTTCATTTAATGGGCCCACTAGCTCATTTCCTTCTCAAAATAGTTGTTTCCAACAACTTAATTTTACCTTTAAGCCTCAAGACAACTCAATATGAACTCAAATATGGCATGTGACCACTAAATGGAAATCCTAGAACCTTTATAACACTCTTATTCAAGTTATAGCTCATGAAACAATCATATTTTCAAACCACAACTACTTTTTCCTTCACCAAATCAAGTTGCCCAAAAAGCAGTTTTACAAATGCAATTGGTTTTCACCCTTCATGTCACTTTCAAGACACAAATGAATCCAAAAGGTTCCAAATTCACCCCTATTTACTTTCCATTTTGTATAAAGTATCAAATTAACTATTTCATGCCTCAATCAACTTAATCTTTCAACAAAAACAATCATGTCCTAAAAAGCAAGAAACCTTCTTGCTCACAAATTGACTTGGAAACCTCATCAAATCAATTAATCACGAGAAAAAATTATACCATTGGAAATATATCTGAATTAAATTTCCATAAAATATTAGAAATCCTTCTAAATCCAAGTGGAAGGCCTTCAACCAAGATGATCTCTGCAAATTTCTCAAACCGCCCCAAAGCGCCCTTTGACCAATCAACATAAATGAAGCATACTTGACCATTTTATAGCATCACCATGACCTAAAAAAATAATTTACATGAATAAAAACTTACATACATAACATAGTTATAATTTAGTTTGCAACTCATTTGGACAACCTTGTCCCAAACTGAACTTCTTCAGAAACTGACATGTTTGAGTGGGTTTCATTCATCACCACAACCTCTATCATACCTTTTGGAAACTTGGAGGAGTTCCCATACATGTTTAAATCATCATACATGCACTAAAAATCAATTATGGCCACTTAGGAACATTTTCTCTCATACCGCTTTTGAGCTAGGGTTTAAACTCTTAAAAAATTACCTTCTTAACATTCATTCATAAAAATGTGAAAATTAAATGACCTCGTTATTTTTTGAAACCTTCTATAATAAATTTATAAACATCCTCGAAAGCCACAAGGTCCCATGTAAATCACACAATTCATGGTGAGCATCAAAATATCTAATTCGAGCTAGAAATGCCTTTCTTCTTGTCCTTGTTTCACCAAAAACATCATAACTTGAAAAAATCATTTTTAGAATGACTCCATTTTTTCTCACACCTCAAGTACACCCATATGCATCATCCCTAATCATTTTCATATCTCAATTAGCTCTCCATATCTCCAGCCTATCTCATTTACCTAGTTAGCCCTTAGGGTTTTGCACTATAAAGGCTAGGGTCAGCTGGAACAACTTCATAACTCATCATAGAAACACTCCAAAAGGACCTAACATACTTGACACATCATGATATAACTGCATACATGCATCCATGAGCTCATATAGCTCTAAAACTCAATCTCATGTCCTGGTTTAGATGAGCACTTGAAACTTGGTCACTAACCTGTATCTACACCCTAAAACTCATGTGAGTGCCCAAGAACTCTCCAAAAATTCTCTCCATCATTCCAACATGCTTCAAATTCACCAAGAAGTTCATACCATCATGCACTATCACCTAAGGTAGTTAGGCCACATGAATAGGCTTGCATAACAACAAGCAATCCTAAGAGAATCAACATATGCAACCAAAAACATACCTAAATATTCATGTCATCATCACTCTAAGCATCATATGACTCCACTCCATCATCAAATTTTTCATTAATGAGGTTTTACATCAATGACAACACCTAAACCACAACATGCCAACAATCTCCCCTTTGTCATTGATGGAAAACCACCTAAACTTCTCCCCTTTTTACATTAATGAAAAAGGCATATCTATATTGGCATATTCTTCATCTACCTTAGCTTTCATAGTATCACCTTTTGGTTGGTAACATCAACCAAAGGTCTCATTCTAGCTCTCAAACGAGTCATTTTACTCAAAAACTAGTTTTTGGCCATTTTCAAGCATAGGAAAAGAACATACACCTCCTAATCATACCAATTATCACGAATAAAACATCATCATACCTTTACTTTTGAGCATAGCATCATCATCCACCTCCTAATCATGTAGAAACTAGTCATTTCACACCAAAACTTTGTTTTTACCCTCAAGAGACCATTGTAGCAGTCCAATATTTGAAGCTCACATCTCAAGAACATGCCAACAAAGATGTATATGAGATAAATATTCCACCTTACCTTCATTCTAGAGCTTACAAAATCTTTTCAAATTATAAGATTGAATTGACATAACCTCATCTTGCTCCACAAAATGTGATGACTCCCTTAGACTTAAACCATTCATCTCTAATAGAAGAACTCAAAAAAATATTCTTACCTTGAATACATGTCTTGGATGATAAACAAACATTTAGACATATCCTTAAAGATTTTTCTCAGTCCTTGAAGCCATTTTTGAATGAAATAATGCAATTTAGAGCCAAACAACTTGCCTTTAAAGGAAACTTGAAACAAGACATACCTCATTATACCTTGAAATCATCAATCCACCTTCAACAAGCACAAATTCATGCTCCCCTTGTCAAATTTAGATCATGAACACTATATTTACCTACAAGATCATCTTTTCACACAATAGCTACCATCAAACATCAACCATTCTTCACATCTAACTTTCAATTTATCAAGAATCATACCTTTCGAGCACATGAGTTTTTCTAGAGCACCTTCAAGGAGTAACAACATGTACTCCCCCTATCATGATTAGCCTTTTTCATACTTGAGCATCTTTTAGCTCTTCACACATCACTGTAGCAACATATCAGATCTAATGAGGTCTTAAATCCATCAATTTGACTCAAACATGAATTAATATACCAAGTCATTAACTTCTCCACTATCTCATTTCCTTACACAACCTTAAGAAGCATTCGAGACACTACATACCCTTCAAATTGATTTCCATCATACACGATCAACACCTACAAGGTTGTAGATTGCAACATTGGAGTAAAAATGACCATTCAGTCATAGCACAATCCATAAACTTGCATTTTTGAGATGATAATCACTTTCTAGGTCAAGAAGATAAGTCCGAGAACAACTTAACAAACCATGGATGATCTTGGTAAACATCTCTCACATGTGGAAGCACCATACTCTACCTCATACTCACACTCCAATCATGTAGCATTCATTTCTTCTTCATCTTCGTAAATCAAGCAAAATAGATTCCTCGATAACTTCTCCGAGCTATCACACACTTTTCTACGCTCTCTAGATATATTCAAGAACTTTTTGATACACTTCTTACCTATAGATGATGTATACTCTACCTCTCAAGCATACCCTACACCTATAACAAGTTATCTTGCTCAAAATTCAATAAATATATCAAACCAATCCAAAAATCTAGAGAACATCTTTCTTAAACAAATCCAGGACTCATAACACCTTCACATATACAAAATCCATCTTCTTGAAGCTAAGGCTCAACAAAAATTGCAATATACCTATCCCCATCACTATAGATGCGCAACACAAACTTTTGAGCACAATTTTCTTTACAACCTCACACATTTCCATCATTGTGATCTATCATCTGCATCATATAAACTATGTAGACCACTTTACCTCTATAAGGACACTATCATAAACATTGAATAATCATGGACAAACATAAAAAAATCTCATAACTTACCAACTAAAGACCTACGGTGCCTCTGTGACAGTCATACATACTTAAACCCAATCTTGAATCTCCAAGTGAACATAAGAGCAAACCACCACATTTTTGCCTTTGACCATCATCTATAATCCTTTCATAAGTTTTACAATCTTGTACATGTTTGATTAACTACAGTTGGGATAATATGGGAGTAGTTAATCTAATCTAGGAGGACATAAACATTGTAAATAAATGTGATAAAGTAATATAGAAATTACTAAATGATAAAACTAATAAAATAAAACCCTAATATGCAAGAAGGAGGTGAGGAAAGAACTCAATTGATTACAAATGTTTGTCGTAGAGATGACTGGAGAAACAAAAGTAGGAGCGATTGTGTAGAGGTCCCATAAAGACTAGATCTGGAGGATCTGAGTGGACTCCCACGAGCACTCTGGTATGCAATTTGGGCACCCTGGTTTGTGAAAAAGCTTAACCTGGTTCTCACAGGGTCGGAAGGTGGTTTGAAACCCTCGATGTGTGTCGCATCAGTTCGTTGTTCCGCTCTATATGTCACCAATAATCCAAGCTGATGTAGAGACCTACAAGAAGACAAGAAGGAGTATCAAAACCCTAAAAATAAAGATGCATAATGAATGGGTCAGATTGACCTCAACTGCCACAACAATGGGCTTACTAATTTGAGTGTTGCACTACATTTTGGACCCAAATGTAGTTTTGGTGAGTGTGTGCATGTCATGCCCTAGGTGCTCTTGTGCTAGTCACACTATGTGAAATAACGAGCAATAACTAAATGTAGAAAATGTAATAGCATGTGTGCATGGAATAGAATAGAATCCTCCCCTATGAAGTGTGATGTAGACTCCTAGCTTGTGCCTTGATGATGGAGCTATGTGGATGCAAATGCAATAGATGGATGCAACTCTAGATGAGTGATAGTAGTATAATGATGCTAGGTCCCTCATTATGGTCTCATAACTTTATATTTATAGGTTCTCTTGATCTAATTCGTAATTAACCTCGACATGGCCAACTACAAAAAGATAAGGATGAAAAATGGCTAGAAAGAGCCCAAAAAGTGGTGGGAAAGTAAAAAGGATGGGGCGCCCCAGTGGGACTCAAATACTGGGCGCCCGAAATGAGGCTAAAATGATGGGAAAGTTCTGAAATAGATTGGGCATGTAGATAAAAATAAGCGGGAATGAAAAATAAAAGTAAAATAAGATGGCCAAAAGATGGGGTTAATTAGTACTTTCTTCACTCAAGAACCTTCTAAATAGTAGTATGAGACCAGGGATAAATAAATGTCTAAAGTGCATGATTTTGTGACTACATTTTGCTCCCCACTTTATGTTAGTGAGTTGAAAGCTCGATAACATAAAGTAATTAGAAATGTGTACCTGATGTCCATGAAGAGTGTAGTAGAAAATGCACCGAAGGACTAGACAAAAGCATGGAATGAAAAAAAGAAGATGGAGGAGCATGGAAACTAAAGATGAAAAATGTGTAAATAAAAAGGTGATGAGAGTGAACCTAGGGTGGAACGTGTGTGTAGTTGTTGCAGTGTGTAGTGTACCTGCATGGTTAGTAAAGCATGTGTTATCACGGAATGTATGTTTTGTTACCCCCAATTTGACTACTTGTTTCTCATATGGTCGGACCTGCAAGGAGAAAACAATCAAGTAGTCAAATATGTATGTATGTAAATGAAAAATGCTATGTGAAATAAGCATGTATATGTAAAGTATGTAAATGTAAAATACGTGAAATGAAAAGTGTAAATGGAACATGTGCACCTGATCCATGTCGAGAGAAGAGTGTAGAAGGATATCTGTATTGTGAGTTTTTTGGGCAATCTCACACCACCCTAGTTGAAGAAGTGTAGGGAGGAAATGCTCTGTGTCCTCCAAGCTCTAATTGCTTTTGTTAAAATGTGTGTGAAGAGATCTCTATATTGTCCTGGTTTTTGGGCAATCCGACACCACTGGTTGAAGTAGTGTAGAGAGGCACACCCACTATAACCCCCAAGCTGTAATTGCTTCCTAGAAATGCTAAGGACACCATCGTGTCTGTAAAGTCACTTTGTGTATGGGGTTTGTAGACTAGTCTAAACCCACTCGGTGTATAAAATTGAACCGTGCCGATGTAGAATCTTTGTGTTAGTATGTAAAATCCCCAAATGATGTCCCCCTCTTTGGGGGTGGATGTGATATCGTTAATAGGAGACATGTGGACCTAAAAGAGGACCAACCGCATGTATGTTGGAACCTTGAAAGTGTTTGGTATAAACAAAGGCACGCACAAACAAGAAGGCTAGCCAAAGACAAGTGTAAGCAAATAATGCATGCATATAGAAAACATATGTAAGCTACGCAAGCAATGCAATAATATAAACACACAAGAAGATAGTAAGATGCAAAAAATAGGTTGTAAACATGGGACATCACTCACAATGTGTTCAAGCCATCGTAATGGCAATCAACAAGAAAGTGTGCACACAAAGCATAGGGAAAAGCCCACAATAACAAACAATAGCAGACAAGTACAAACAAACAAACAAGGAGTCATGGAAACATATAATCCTGCAAAACAAGTGTTGCACATGGAACACCCATTAGCATGTTAGAGAAATAACCAATATGTCAAAAGCATGTATAATCAAGTAATGTAAGATGTTAAGTACAAAATGAAACAATAGCATCTGAAGAGATGAATGTGGATGCCCCAATGACTAGTGTAGTAAGGGTAGAAGGTGAGCATCCATGTCGTGTGTAGGAGTTCTTGTATCTACGATCACACTAAACAAAGGTGTGAACGCGCATGTGTGGATGGTATAGATAATGACATATAAGAAATCAATCTAACATGTGTAATAAAGTGAACATGTAAAACACTAGTAAGCAAGAATAAATGCCCCCAAGACAATGCAATATGCAATGGATGGATGGAATGGAATGCAAGATGGAATGATAAGAGTTGTGTGCCCCCCAAGTGGATGGAAGTGTATGTAATGAGGTTCATTTTGTTTTCCCCCTCAGCAGTCAAGAATGAACCATAAATGAGAGTGTGTCATCGAGAAATGGTCGAATAGTAGTGTTGTGTCTAGCACATGATGCGTAATGTGTGTATATGTGTAGTGGTGATGATATGTGACATGTAGAATAAATGTGCATGGACCCTATAGCCTAAGTGTATACCATGATGAAATGAAATGTGGAGTGATGATTTAGCTTAAGCGTATATCACTATATGATGAAAGGATGAGTGATGATTTAGCCCTAAGCGTATATCACTATATAATGAACTTGGAAGGAGTGGTGATGTAACCTAAGGTGTATATCACTACAAGGTGATAGAATGGGGGTGGTGATGTAGCCTAAAGCGTATACCAATACAAGATATGAAAAGTGAGTGACAATTTAGCCTAAAGTCTATGTCACTAGCCTAGGAATATCATAAGATGAAATGTCATATGGTGAGTGTAAGGTCCATTTGATTGGTAAACAACAATCGAGTATGGACCAAGGAACTAAAGTACATCATAGGGTGGTGAGTGCAGCACATAAAGAAAAGTGTAGATGTATATAAGCGATAGAATTTGACTAGGAATGTGATGAGTGTAAAGTATGTAGGATGGAATGTTGGACGCGTAGAATGTGTAAGATGTAATACATAAGACAACATGTAATGTATGTAGAGAGAATATTAATGTAGTACTAGACTCCTATATGATGAAGACTAATATAACATGTAGAATATGTATAAAGATGCAGAATGTGTAATATGTATGGCATGTAGATAAACGAAAACTAGTGTAGGATTTATAAAATGTAATGTATAATGTGCAACATAACATGTGTAGTAATGTAGAATGTAGGGATGAAATGTAAATCTAGAATCATATGTATTGTAAACTAGCGTAGTATGTATAATGTGTATGAAGTAGGTATGCACAATGTATGATTGGACTATGTATGTAGATAGCCTAATAATGTATGTAATGTGTAGAATGACTAGGATATATGATACATAGAATGACTTAGGTATGATGCAAAATGCATGTAGAATAATAGTAGAATGTAGACTAAGTGTAGTATGTATTGGTGTATAACGATGCGATCATGTGATGAAATGCAATGTGTAATGTCTATAGTGCAGTGTGTGGGGTTCATTGTAATGGTAATACCTCAACAATCAAGTGTGAACCAAAGCACAAGAGTGCATCATCGGGTGGTAAGGTGATAACAATAACCTATCAAAGACCAAGGCGGCGTGAAGCGGTAAGAAGCATGTTGGGATGGATGGAGCATGAGTGTATGAAGTAAATTAAAAATCATATGGAGGAGTAATGGGATATGCAAAGATGGCTAAATGAGCCCATGTGGCGGAGTAGTGTGAAGCGATGGATAGTGTGAATGATGAATGTGATGGTGGCATTAGTATATGAGGTGGAGAATGCACATGGGATGGTGATGAGTGACCTATAAACAAAGCACCTGATGGAGTAGGCCTCTGCTGACGTGGGAGAGGATACATGGAGCGTTCATGAGAGAACCAAATGAGATAACACTTGTATCCTCTAGTTGTTGCAATCGATCATGAAGGGCAATACAATCATTGTCCCTATGGCCATTTATGCGATGGTAATTACAATAAGGTTGGTCACATTGACGTTGTAAGTGGTTTTGTGGATGATGTTAGTTAGAGGGTAAGCGAATTAATCACTCATTAAGTAACACATGCAACACATCATGTGGTTGAGTGTGAGGAGAGAAATGTAGAGGCTCACGACCTAGAGTCGGAGTGGTAGGAGTAGTAGCTTGTCGCGGAGCCAGAGAAGAAGTACACTTTGGTGGTGGAGTGGGTTGAGCTTGTTTGTTTGGTATGTGAGGCAAAGATGGAGATTATTTTGGATTCTCAATCGAGAAGTACAGGAAGAATACTAGATGAAGCAAATGATATGGAGAAATATGGGTAAGCTTTATGTCGTGTGATGATAGAAGATATTTTTCTAGGTCAAGAACTTTATAACATAGGAGAATGAATGACTCACATGTATCATATTGTAATCTTTTCTTGAGTGGAGGAATTAGGCCACGATAAAAGATAAATTGTTTTTCTAAGTCAATAGGTTAGAATACTAGCTGATGCATGCAAGCATTGAATTACAAGGTACAATCCTTAATAGGTTTAGAAGAGCCTTGGTGTAAAGTAGGTATATATGATCATAAGTGACTCTAGGGCCATTATTGATGATAAACGATAGAGGAAAATGTCCTCCATGTCATAGAAAGTACTAATGGACCCAAAGGGGAGATGAGTGTACCATTGTAATGCTTCGTCAACAAGACTATATCGGAAGGCCTTAAGTAATAATCTATCATTAGAATAAGAGGCCATAAGTGAGTGGTAATGGAAAAGATGAGCATGAGGGTCACCAGTACCATCAAAACATGTGAAAGTAGGCATGACAAAATATTTAGGAAATGCAGAGTTATGAATCTTTTAGGGACCAGATTACCATGTAATGAATTATTGTCAATAGAAGCATAATAAGCCCTAATTTCTAAAGTGAGGAGTGCACTTGAGATTGGAGCTGACCTATTGCATGCATGAGAGAGATGATGTCATGTGAAGGAATGGTGGAAGATGACAACAAAGTATTAGCGGTTTTTTAAAGTAGTTGCCATTATGGGTAATCATAGGAATATCAAGAGGTGAAAAGGAAGATTCTAATGCTAAGGGCACACTAGGAGTAGGTGCCGAGGAAGATATAGTAGGTGAGATAGATGAAGTAGCTATAGCTATGGTGGGACTAACATCAGAAACAACCTTGATAGATGAAGGTGACAGGATGGAGACACATCTATAGGAGAGGATGGACTAAGAGTTGTAGATGATGTAATAAGAGGCAAAGAAGAAGCGATAGATGGCGGTGACTCAGAACATTAGTCGATGAAATATCAAGAGAAGATAACAATGGAGTAGGAGAGTCACATTCAGCAATAGTGTAAAAGAAGGAGAACCGTGACTATCATCTACCTCACTAGTATTGGATAGAGCCTTAGAAGTGATAACGTTGCTAAAGAGGTTATCAATAGGATCGTCAACATAATGTGAAGGAACATGCAAACTAGTAAGAGATGTAGTAGGAAGCAATGTCAGAAATGGTAGAATCATGAGAAGAAACTATATCAGTGGTCGGAGTGATAGAAGAATTAGTGTGGACTTGTGAATGATTGTCAATTCCTAGCAAGTAATCAATAAGGGAATCATCTAAAGTTTCTTGTGAAAGATCAGAAGGAGGATCACAAGTGACTGTATGACATGGTGTACAATGAGTAAATGTGATAGGATCCTCAAAAATGCTAATGCCTATAGGATAATCTACAAAACTAGTAGGCACATGTTATTGGCCATCTAAGAGTTGTTGTTGGATATGATCGGGTGTAAAGCGGAACTATATAGAGCTTTGAGCTTAGTTATGGCAGCCTCATCATAAATAGGGTTAACACTAAAGTGAGACATGATGGGTGAAGAAGATGAATGATCTTTAGACATTAGGGTTTAATTATATCCTAGGGAAAACTATTCAAAAAGATGGGTTCACCAAAATGATTAACTAAAATTGGGATAATATAGGGGTAGTGAATCTAATCTAGGAGGACATAAACATTGTAAATAAATGTGATAAAGTAATATAGAAATTATTAAATGATAAAACGAATAAAGTAAAACCCTAATATGCATGAAGGAGGTAAGGAAAAACTTAGTTGATTATAGATTTCTGTCGTAGAGTGTCGTAGAGAGATGACTGAAGAAAATAGAAGTAGGAGTGACTGTGCAGAGGTCCCATAAAGACTAGATCTAGAGGATCTAAGTGGAATGGGGCACCTGGAATAGGATTAGGGCTCCCATGGGCACTCGGTATGCAATCTAGGCATCCTTGTATGTGAAAAAGCTTAAGAAATGGTTCTCACAGGGTGGGAAGGTGCTCTAAAACCCTCGTTGTGTGTTGCATCAGGTTCGTTGTCCTTCTCTGTATGTTTCCAATAATCCAAGTTGAAGTAGAGACCTTCAAGAAGACAAGGAGTATCAAAATCCAAAAAATAAAGATGTAGTATGAATGGGTCTGAAATGACCTCACCGCCACAATAAGTGGGCTTACTAATCTGAGCACTGCAATACATTTCAGACCCAAATGTAGTTTTGGTGAGTGAGTGCATTTTCTGCCCTAGGTGCTCTTGTGTCAGTTTCACTATGTGAAATAATGAGAAATAACTAAATGTAGAAAATGTAATAACATGTGTGCATGGAATAGAATAGAATCCTCCCCCTATGAAGTGTGATGTAAACTCCTAGCTTGTGCCTTGATGATAGAGCTATGTGGATGCAAATGCAATAAATGGATGCAACTCTAGATGAGTGATAGTAGTAGAATGATGTTAGGTCCCTCATTATGGTCTCATAACTTTATATTTATAGGGTTATCTTGATCTAATTTTGTAATTAACCCTGACATGGCCAACTAGGAAAAAGATAAGGATGAAAAACAACTAGAAAGAGCCCAAAAAGTGGCGGGAAAGTAGAAAAAGGATCGGGGTGCCCAAGTAGGACCGAGGCATCCATGGGTACCCAAGTACTACCATGGGTGCCCCAGTCAAGGCTAAAATGGAAAGTTCCAAAACAAACTGGACATATAGATAAAAATTTGTGGGAATGATGAAATGAAGGTAAAATGAGATGGCCAAAAGATGGGGTTAATCAGTACTTTCTTCACTCAAGAACCTTCTAAATATTTGTATGAGATTGGGATAAATAAATGTCTAAAGTGCATGATTTTGTGACTATAATTTCTTATAAGCTTTGAGGATCAAACAAATTCACTAACCTTCTTCACATCACTAAATTGCATTCTCACAACCTACTATCCTTGAATCAATGAAAATTACTCCTAACTTTTGATGTACTTGCTCCAACAGAGTAATATTTCCCGATCCGAGTACCCATTTATCCATTTGAGAACTTCCCTAGGGTTTAGAACACCTTTCTTCACAACAAGTCCCTAGAGCACCCTTTTATAGATTCTCAATAAGATTTTCAACTATGTTATGAAGAACTAGTAATGAAAGTAACCATGCAACAGAGTGAATCACCCTAATTCCTTCAAAATATTTTACACAATCACAAGACAAACATTTCTTCTAAGTCTCAAACAAATTCCATGATTCATTTTCATGAAAAACATTTTTATCCCTTTAAAACCCTAATTGAGGGTTTTAACATCCGTATAGGCCCGAGAAAACATAATACACTCTTTCATAATGATTTTCTTACCTTTTTCAACTCTAAGGGCACCAAAATGTTTCAGAACTATTAGTAGAAGTATTTCATTAAAAAATTCCTCCTTGAACAACTCTTCACAACCTCTGCTGACCCTCTTTATAATTCCAAAGAGTCATTTACGAGGATTAAACCACATGAAACTCATACCTTAACAACTTCTCATTCAAACCTTGACTCATCCTTTGAAACCTATGCACTTTTAAATACCAACATCGATCAATGACAAGATGTTTCTCACCTTATTTTATTTTGGGACACGATACATCACTTTTCACGATTGACCATGACTCTTTCGACCTTAGGAAAGCACAAGACCACTTTTTATTTATTTCATGATACTCGACAAGATTACATATACCTCAAACCTTATTCTAGACACTTATGAGCCTTACAAGGCCTAGAAAAACAAGAACATGAAAGATCTCAATACTCTTTTCGGGACATGATACAACTTCAAATGATTTGGAAGAAAACAAGACAATATATTTGAAGAACAATACATACTACACCTTCACAATCACTAATACAAATTTATGAGACAAAGAACTTCATTGATGCCACAATTTTACTTTCATAAATTTGACTTGACCACTTGACAACTTCTTTTCACAAATATTATCCACATACAAGACAAAGGTTAATTTTTACACTTTGCATCAGATTGAATGTCACCATACTTAGACTCAGAAGAGATTTCTTGAGCCACCACAAACCTCTATACATGACAACATGTTATTTCATAGACTCTAAAAATTGACATGGACTCTTCTCCTTAATGAATACCTAATGCATGACACAAGACCTTACTAACTCTTCTCATTAACATACATGACTAGCAAATCTTCATCAAGATTCTTATTACTTCATGAGCACTAAGCACAAATATTTACATGCAACAAACAATCATAGACACTGACAATATTTTAAGCATAATCTCAAGATGACTTGTGACCTAAATCCCCCTTGGAGAAACACTTCATAGGCCTTAAGACTCAGATTCAAAATAAAGAACTCTTTAACGAGACTATGACAACATTATGATGCTAGAAATAGACATTGGACTTCATATATCTTCACATGAATCACAGACTAGAACTGAGAGGACCCTTTCTTATTTCTTAGATAAGATACTTCAACTTCATCATGATAAACATAGTCAACTTCAACAACATAGGATACCAAGAACATGTTTATCATGGGATCGACTCACTTTGCAGACTTATGTGACCTATAACTTTAAAACCGGACCCTTTGACCCAACTTTATGGACATATTAGGTTTTAGACATAGATTTGACACTTTACAAGTCCATATACTTCTATCCACATCCCTTGACACAATCAAATAATCAATTAGAAACCAGAGCTTCCTTCATACCTTGACAAACCAACCCAAACACCTTTGACATATAGATGACATCATGACTTCATACTTTAGACTCATCAGCCTCAACCTAAGCACCTTTTACATTACTTAAGAGACTTTGCAAACCATCCTTTGACTAGCATGACCATATAAGACAAATGCACAAAGTAATTGGACTTAAAGAACCTTATACCACAAGACATACCTATATACAATTTCTTGGAAACAACAACATGACCAAGACCACATGACCCAAAACACATACTAACATCATATTATACAGACTTAGTGACTCATGATGAGATTAATTTGCATACCTTATGTCTTTTGAAGTGTCCAACACTCCAAGATCCTTCAATTTTTCATGCATTGAAGAAGTGAGGCACATATGATCTTCCTCAACCAATGAAAACATGCTTCCTTAGGTTAGTTTAGGCTTGATGACTTTGTTTTCCACCTTGATAGCTCTAGATTCTTCCTTAACAAACTTCACACCTTGCATAATGGGCTGATAGTCAACTCTCTTGACCTCATTTTCTTGATTAACCACCTTCTTTGATGTAGCATACCTGGAGTCATTCATAGGGTGACCATTCTCTTGAAAATTCTTCCATTTGATGCTTAAAACCTATTAACAACTCTTGGTGATCCATCTTGGAGACACGATATAGCAACATGTCCTTACTTATGACACCTATGATAAAAAACACCATTTTTCTTCCTTCTTGGTTAAAACCCATTTAAGTTCCAACCTAATTCAATAAAATCTGAAATATTTTACTAAAATCTGAATTTAGAATATTGTTGTAATGATGTACAATAAGATACAAATGCTAAGCAATTTTAGAGATGTAACTATGAAAGCAAATGGGAAGGATATGGAACTTACCTTGATTTCTTATCCCGAAGTGTGTCTAGACTACAATAAGCGATGAAATAACAACTCAGGATGTCGCAACCGCACCTAGAAAAATGTACAAGTATCAGGGTTGTCGGGACATAGGTGCTAGGTGGTGGCGAGGAGCTGCGGGAGCCCTAGACCTCTCGTGGGGTGATGGAGTCTACATAAAAGTTCGAACTTGATTTTGCCACTATCGCTAGGGTTTCTCGCTTGTTCACGAATGATCATCTGAATGTCACACTTGGATCATCGAAGTACTTATAAATCTACAACACAAATAATCTCCTACAAAACCCTCAAACTACATCAAATCCTAAAAAAGAAAGATGCAAAATGAGGGGTCAGATTGTCCTCGGTTGTCAAACAAGTGAACTTATAACCGAGCGTTGCACTACATCTCATACCCAATGTAGTTCTATGTGCTTGTGTGTGCAATAGTGCTCTAGGTTATCATTACACCGATGACGTGATAATAAGGGACAATAATTATATAGAATGCAAATGTGTGGATGGAAAAATGAACCTTCCCTTCCTATGTAGAGTAATAAGGTGAAGATGCAATCCCTTTGATATGCAAATAGATAACCCTTGATAATAATTACCTGCCATTATAATGGTATGTATGTTGTGTTTATATAGGGATCTCTTGCTTTAATTTCAACACTAATGACCTAACATGCCAACTAGGACCTCGGGATAGGAGTAAGAAACCCGAAAAGGTCAACCACCAATGTCAAAAATGTGAAAAAAGGGGATAGGAGCGCCTAGGTTAGATAGGAATGCCTAGGCACTAGTGTTCGACCCTAGGTGTTGGTGTCTAAAGGAAACTAACCGACATACAAGGATCTCTGTGACCTAACCAAAAATGGGTGGAGAAGTGAGAGAGGTGAGAGATAAAAAAATAGAGACACTCAAAGTAAGAAGATGAACTAGACAGAGTGTCACTAGTGAATACTTTTCTTACATAAGATCCATATATAAAACAACATACTTAGTGGTATAGTAAAATAGTAGTAAGTGTGTGATTTTGTGTCTACATTCCCCCACTTTATGTTATTTAAATGAAATTCAATTAGTAAGGAACATACCGTGAGAATTTTGGAGAAGCCATGTTGGAAGTTAGGTGTAAATTAAGAACATATAATGTGGCGAACCACTGATCGGTGTGTCGATCCATGTGGCATAAATAGATATGACAAACAATTGTGAGGAGAATTTAGTGAGATTGATGATTTGATTTGGAGATTTTGAAATTGTTGCTTGATGGAGATTTGGGGTAAGGAGTGATCAGTTCCCAACCCGATTTTGTATGTGTGAAAATCGAAGGATTTGGGTGTCTGCCGCGGAGGAAGAGTGTTAGGGAGAGAGGTATAGTTTTACCCTCCAACTTTAACTACATACTCAAAAGGTCTAGCCACCGTAGATTGAAAAAGACCATGTTTTTTTATTTTGATTCATTTCGATCCAACGAGAATAACCCAAATAGGTAATTAAGCTAAATGTGAAATATATGCCTAATCTAATGTTATTATAGCAGTAAAATAAATATGTAATTAAGTACATAAATTACACCCAAGAAACTAAGCAATAAATTATAAAACCCTAATTGTAAGGAGGAGAAAAAGGTACTTAGATGATTCATAATTAATTCTAAATCATATCAAAGTGATGACCAAGTGAACAGAGCAGCAGGAGCATTGCATAGAGACCTGGGAAAATGTAGATCTAGAGAGATAGACTAGACTAGGATGCCCGAAGAGGGACTGGGGTGCCTGTGGGCACCCTAGGCTCAAGTTTCGGGCACCTAGGTCCGCGGAAAACTCAAAAAAACCTCCTCTAAGGTGTCGTAAGTTGTTCACTTTTATTCACCTTTGATCACTTTGAGGTCACACTAAGATCGTCGAGGTTGTTGGAAACCTGTAATGAAATATGAACTTGTAAAACCCTCAAATAGAAATCAAATCCTAAAAAGAAAGATGCAAAATGAGGGGGTCGGACTGTCCTCAACTATCACAATGGTGAAATTACAATTGAGCACTGCACTACATCTCAGACCTAATGTAGTTCTATGTGTGTGTGCACGAAATCATGCCCTAGGTGGCTCTTGTGCGTGTCACACTTGATAGCGAGCAAGTAAGCTAAATGTAAAGAAATGTAATAGATGTGTGCATGGAATAGAATAAACTTCCCTCCTATGAAGTGTATGCAAAATAACCAACCCTTGTGTCCCTTTTGATGGTACTAGATGGATGTAATGGATCTCCTAGATGCTTGATGGATGTAACCTTATGATAGTTAATGCTTAGTGATTGGTCCTTTATTATAATCACATAAATTTAAATTTATATGATTCCTTTGTTTGAATTTCATAATTAACCCCGAAAATGTCAACTACCAAAAAGATAAGATGATCAAACATTTAGAAAGGACCCAAAAAGTGTGAGTAAAGTATAAAGGGGTCAGGGGCATCCAGAGGGGATGAGGGGGCTTGGCACCTTTGGAGTCCCACAGGTATCTTGGTGTCTAGGATGATAAAATCTAGAGTAAAAAAAAAGGTAAACCGATTAAGTAAGGATGTAAGACCAAAAGTGGTAACATAAAGCAAAGAAAGGTTTCCAAAGACAGGGGTTGATTAGTACCTTTCTTACTTAGGAATCATATGAATAGTAGTATGTAATTAGGACTAGATAATTACCAAAAGTGTATGATTTTGTGTCTACAATAGGAGTATTATAGGAAAGGCAACGACGTCTCATTTCCCCACTCTAAGGGTGTCACCACAATTTTTATAATGCTAAATGGCTTCCATGTTAGGTCATCTAGAAGCGATAGAAAATGTAAAGTGATTTTCCCATGTTAGGTCATCTGGGAAAGATACAAAATGATGTAGCTCCCAAGTTAGGTCATCTAGGAGAGATAGTAAAATACATTATGGTGTGTCAATTGGTTTGATTTGATTCGAATAGTATAATAATCATTTTGGGATTGAATGTGTATGATGGATTACTCATGGAGATATTTTTGCCTCTTTGCTCCCATATTAGGTCATTAGGGGGAATCGCTAGAAGGTGGTATGAAATGTCACATGATGTATGAGTAAATTTTTGATAATGACACATTAGAGATGTGGAATGATTGTGTAGTAGTGTGAGGGGGATCATGGAGTGACCTCAATTGTATTCCCCCTTTTAGCAAAAGGAATGATAGTAAACACGAGCGTTAAGCGAAAGTAGATGTGCAATGATCTAAGAGTGAGTGCAATGATGCATAGTGGATGTCACAAAAGTGTGTATATATTGAGTGGTGAATGTGTGAGATGAGGATATAGTGTTGCAAAATGTGGAAATATGATAATATGAGAAATTTTGAGTCCAAAGTGGTGTAGACGGGGATAAAACAAAGAAGCAAAGCTCAAGATATGAGAAAAACTGTGTAGCATGTATTAATTGGGAGAATATGTGCAAATAGTAACTATAGTCAAGTGGAAAAGTAGTAAGTTTATATAAATAGCAATAGGAAAAAATGAATAATAACTTCATTTGAACTTTGAGCAAGTTTAATTTTGAGTCCCGAGCTTGTGTTGATGTCGCAAGTTAAAGAAAAATGATTGAGCCAATTTGAGATGGTGGCAGCGGTCATAGCATCATATACGAAAATTGAATTGGTACGTATGTTTTTTTTGAACAATTTTTAGAAACGAGATAGTTTTTGTGATTTTTTGTGAAATTTTTGTTTTTTATTTTCTATGTGTTTCGACTTGGGCAAGAAGAGCATGTCGGTGCTAATGTCCCTTAGGATGCCAACGCCCAAATCTAGGCATTATTGACTGCGCTCTGGGAGCCCACGTCCTACTCCCCGGGCACTTACATCTTGCTCCCGGGTGCCGGTGACCCATGAGGCTATTTCAAGCCCGAAACGCTATGAATGTAAAAATTGATGTTTTTTCGGTGTTAGTGTTAGGTGTATTTGTGTGTATGTGAGGTGTTGATGTTGTGTTTGTTGTTGTTTTGTGTTGTGTAGAGGGATATTCATTCAAGAGAGTTCTACGGTGGTCATCATTTGAGTACATTGTTGGGATTGGGTTTATCGGATGATGAGTGGGATATATTAGACCATGTCGACCTACGACACATAATGAGAATGGGGGATGTACCCCATAATATATTGATGATTACTACATTATATGAGCGATGGTGTGCTTTGACACGTGTACTTTTTAGTTTCCTACTAGGGAGATGAATGTGACCCTAGAGGATGTATATCGCATATTGTGATTTCCAGTTATGGGTGAGAGAGTCCAGGTGATTGTTGTAGAGGATGTGAAGAGAGATATGAGAGCTACAAGAGATATTTTATAGGGACATGAGTACAAACTAAGACCCATATTAGCTTGGATACCATGCGAGGTCGGGTGATCCGTGATTGCGGAAGTTTATGTAGTTGTGTTTGCTTCATTAGCGGAATCTGGAGGGTGGTGGTGTAGGCATCTTGTATAAAATGCATGATATCGGTCAGCATATAGAGGAGGATGGTATGAGATATGCATGGGCACAATGTGTATTGTGAAATATCCCTCGGGATATCACTTAAAATTCACAAAATATATAAAATAACATCGAACTAAAGTTCTAATTTTTCCGATTTTAGGACAACAATTTGTAGAAACAAAAATAAAATTGTATTTTCCGAATAATAATTTCTAACACTACCCGGAAGCTTCAAGTAACTAGAAAAATATATAGAACAATAAACACGAGAAAAATAATTTTTATCTCTCGGATATGATTTTATTTATTTATTTTAAGGTAGAAAATGAGAGAAAAATACGAGTTGGCCACAATTTTTAGATTAATAATGGAAAAATGAAGGAAATGAATTCTAGGGCATCTTCATGATGCTAACAATTTCCACTCCGAAATCTCCGGAATCGGACCACGAGACCCTCCAAAGCTGCTCCTCAAATATGGAACTAAGTAGATAAAACCTTATAAAATAGTTGTTCCAAATTTGAATCGAAACCCTTGATAAATAATGGATGTCCTCTTTCTCTAACTTTGAATTTCGATTACTCTCTAGATCTAATCCAAAAATCTGAATAAAGCTCCAAAATAGCAAACTAGGGATGGATCTTTCACCACCGAAGAATGCTCTGCTAGCTAGGAATGGATCTCTCACCACCGAAGATAGGGTTTCGTGTGATCTTACTCCACAAGCAAAAAATTATGCAACCATCAATGACTTCAATATCGAAAAGAGTGAGTGTATGAATGAATGCCCCTTTCTCCCCAAACGTTTCCTTTTATAACTTTTCATTGCAACAAAAGGCCCAAAAGAATCCTAATCGACCTCCTTGGGGAAAAATCCACATAATAATAAAATAACTTAAGTTACTTTATCACCACTATGCCCAAAAGTACACCTAAGTTACCCCCAATAAAGAAATAGAATAATAAAGTACCGTAGGGGAGCATCACACAACCTTATTTCACTTAAGTCACCTCAAAGTACGTGTCCAACATCAAAACATAACCTATAAGTGAAATGAAGGTGCAAACCATACCAAATAATAATCAACGTCACTAGCCCCTTGGGCATGACCAAGGCTAAGATGGATGAAAAGCCTCCTAGGCCATCTTCTCAGAATTGGGGACATTAAAATCCTCCCCTCCCAAGAAATACTTGACCCCAAGCATTATCCTATCATGTTGCAGAAGTTGAATACCACAAAGTAAGTTTCTCCACCTCACCTTGTAGTCAACCAAAGATCGATGTGATCCGAAGTAACCAAGACACCTCATGTAGTCATCATGCTCTCCATGTCATGTAGAGAACAATGTTGCCCCTGAAGTAGTATGATGCCCACACCAACTCTCCACTGGTACCCACACTGAAACTGCCAATCTGTCCAGTCCTTACCAATGTGAAGTTGTCATCATGTGATCACTCACTACCTCTCCAGTTAACCCATGGGTACAAAAGTCCCCTTTGAACCCTATGGCATCCTCTAGATCAACCTGTGAAACAACTTGTATAAGCAAAAAGTGTACCAACTCTCCCACATGACCCACACTCGTGTGAGAGAAAGGCTCCTCATAATGTGTCTCGCGGGGAAAAATCCCAAGACTCTATTAAATGGGCAATCAACAATATCAACTCTACATAGTTCACCTCCTGTGATGAATGTGAACCTACTAAATAACTAGGTAACTAAGTAAACTTCATCCCTCTACTAACTAGCATATGGGTGAAGTACTCATTGTGCTCATAGAACCCAAAAAATACATAGGAGTGTTATCCCTTGTCGACTCAAGAAATGATGAACTGTATACTCTAATTTTTCATGAGAAAAAATTACACATCTATGTATAAAGTTGAGGATATCCTCCCTCAACCCATGCCATGTGAACCTCTCCCATATGAACTTATAGGTCTCATCAAAGCTTAAGTGTCCAATCATGGAAGAACAATACTCATATCACAATATCTACATCCTCAACCATGAATCTGGCACAAGGTACAATCTGCCATGATAGAAGATCATATCATCATCTAATATGTAGATGGCATCCTATGTGTGACCATCCAGAATCTCACAAGTGTGTCGGTTCTTAGAGTACTCAACAAGCAAATGAGATCTCCAATCTACCAAAACCTCAGATAACCAACATAATGATAAACTCGGATGATCTGAACTTGTAACCCCAATCTCTATAACTATCTCATGTGCAACACTACTGGTCACACCCATATCCATCAAACTCGCACATCTGCTAGCAATAGTAAAACACCTCATCATGTCATAAAATCCTCTCCATTCCCTTGGTTGTAACCACTCTAGGTGCTCCTGTAGATAAACCTCTCAAGATTACATTCTTTCCCTCAAACTTAAACTTCAGCTCCATCATCTGAAAGTTAGTTTGAAACTCACCAAGAGAGTGAATTCATTACACTCTTGTCACTATGTTAGTCTCTCCAATACCAATAATGTAGAAATCATCGGTAACTGTGTAGTTACCCATAGTGATGCTTAGTTGTGGAACTCTCTGTGTGGATCTCATAGACACTCCATTGGCTACAACAATGTTGAAGCCCTGAAAGTATTCTATATGTAGACCTCACCTCTCAACCAAGGATGCATCAATGAAGTTGTGGGTAACTCCACTATCAATGAGCACCACCACATGTTGACCCTTCATAACTCCTTTGACCCTGAATGCCTTGTACCTGGGGTACTAGACAATGTAGCTATAATCTCCGAGGAAAAGTCTCATCCTCCTGCTCCACATCAGTATTGTCCAATGCAACTCCATCTCCATCATCCATCTCGTGGATCTCTAACTCCTCATCTTTGTCACCCTCACTCTCCTCAAAGACCTCAATGAATTGGGCCTTTCCTTTCCCTATGCAATCATGCCCTGGAGCCCAAGGTGTACGACAATTGAAACATAGTTTCTTTCACCTCAACTCATCTCTAAGCTCTTGGGAAGTGAATGGCTTCTTAGCCACATCCTACCTAGGTGTAGGCTCCTTCTGCTAAAGCTCATCTAGTCTAGATGGAGGTTCCTTTTGTTGAACTCAAGGTGGAAACCTCGACTTTGGAGTGGCTAACTCCAAATCTCGGGCTCTCCTAATAGCATCATGCAATGAAGAAGGCTCAAATGCCTTCACAAACCCTACTAGTGCATCTTCCAAACCTACTATGAAGAGAGAAGTCAATCTCATCTCGAAACATCAGGAACCATAACTGAAAGCCTCTAAAAATATGCAATGTAACCATCCAAAGAACCTGTCTGCCTCAAGTGAGTCAACTCTCTGAAGAACTGTCAGGATCCCTCCTGTCAAACCTACTCATCAATCTCTGTGTAAACTCTGCATATGTATCAATATGCATGTGCCCCTGTGTAATAAGACCATGATGCCACCAATCATGTGCATCTCCCTCAAGATGTAGGATTGCAAACTTAATTGCATCCTCTTCATGCATGGGATTCAAGTCAAAGTATGTCTTCAACTTCTGAATCCATGATTGCGTTGTACACTTCTTAGAACCATCGAAGTGTGGAATGGAAATTTGTCTTAATATCTTATGTAACTCCAAAACATGAATATAGTGATCCCTCTTGGGTCTGCTACCAATATTCATTCTGCAGTACTCTAAAAATGACATGTTTCCCCATAAACCCTCACTCCAAGACTGATACTTCTCCCAAAAAGATTCCTCATCAAATAATTCTTCATGTTGTCCCACTGGTAAAGCTTCTGGATCCTTCAAGAAAGAGGACTCTTGAAGTCCCAAAGGTTTAGTAAAATATTGTGGAGATTGCTGCCCTGAATGTCCTCTTTTGCTTCTTTGAGCTTGTTACCCCATATTACTATTTTCTCCTCTATCCGCCAAAGGCCTAGTTCTAACCGGTGATAGTCTCTTTGTGAGTTGGCTCAAATAGAGGTTTGTAGTCTCCTATTCCTTAACCATATTGGTGAATAATTTCTTCATTAAATCCACATTGAGATCTTCACTATCACCCATTTTTAACCCAAACAAGCTAGACGAACAACGACTCTGATACCAATGAAATATCCCTTGTGGGATATCACTTGAAATTCACAAAATATATAAAAATAACAACAAATTGAAATTCTAATTTTTGCTTTTAGGATAGCAATATGCAAAAATAGAGAAAAAAATCTATTTTCCAAAATAACAATTTCTAACATTACCCAAAATCTTCAAATAACTCAAAAAATATATAAAACAATAAACAAGAGAAATAATTTTTATCTCTCAGATCTAATTTTATTTATTTATTTTAGGGTAGAAAATGAGAGAAAAATACGAGTTAATCATAATTTCAGATTAACAATGGAAAAATGATGGAAATAAATTTCAAGGCATCTTCATGATGATAACAATCTCCAACTTTGAAATCTCCAAAATGGACCACAAAACCCTCAAAACTACTCCTCAAATCTAGAATTGAGTAGATAAATACCTAGAAAATAGTTGTTTCAAAATTTGAACCGAAACCCTTGTTGAAGAATGGATGTCCTCTTTCTCTCGAAGATGAATTTCTGATTACTCTATAGATCTGATCCAAAAATCTAAATAAAACTCCTAACTAGCACATTAGGGAGGATCTTTCACCACCGAAGAGTGTTTGGTTAGCTAGAGTGGATCTCTCACCACTAAAGCTAGGGTTCATGTGGGATCGTACTCCACAAGGGAAAAGTATGCAACCAGTAATGACTTTAATATCATAATAGAATGAGTGTATGAATGAATTCCCCTTTCTCCCCAAGCACTTCCTTTTATAACTTTTCATTGTAATAAATGGCCCAAAAGAATCCTAATCAACCTCCTTGGGAAAAAATCCACATAATAATAAAATAACTTAAGTTACTTTATCACCACTATGCCCAAAAGTACACTTAAGTTACCCCCAATGAAGAAATAGAATAATAAAGTACCATAGGGGAGCATCACACAACCTTATTTCACTTAAGTCGCCTCAAAGTACGTGTCCAATGTTAAAACATAACCTATAAGTGAAATGAAGGTGCAAACCATACCCAATAACTATCAACGTCACTAGCCCCTTGGGCATGACCAAGGCTAAGATGGATGAAAAGCCTACTAAGCCATCTACTCGGGGTGGGGACATTACATATTGGCACATTTATATAGGGACCTATACAAGTTCACATGGGAGGAACATGGAAGTGGGCTAGGAGCCACCACATTGCTACATGTATGGTCGTATGAGCACATTGTGATATTGAGGCCACTTGGTGGTCCTCGTGGGAAGTGAGCGAGACCAAATATATTCATTGCAAGATGGGTAGGTGTTTGGAGTAGGAGGATGGACAATGTTACATATAGATCGATGCTCGATCGTATGCGCTAGGGGCCATTTATGGAGTCCATATCAAGCCTATGGATGGTGAACAAAGGATTGAGTAGAGCTATGATGTATACATCGTAAGATGTGGTTGGAAGATCGATTACCTAGAGAGTGACCGGGTTATTCCATGTAGAATGTGTATCATGACATGACTTGGTATCGCTCAAGATGTGCCCCCAGTCGTATGTATGGGTACGAGCTACTAGAGCACCGAGGAGACCAAGGGTAAGACCAAGACCCACGGGAGCATAGCTAGTGCCCTGGTGAGGATGAGGTGGATGTGGCCATAAAGCCAATGCAGATGGATGACGTGGGTTGTACTGAGGCCTATAGTGCATGGTGGTTAGCACATCGATGGGTGTTATTGTTTCTAGTTGTAGATGTGGCGGGAGTACCATCAGTTGGAGGAGTAGAGGGGTAGGCATCTTCCCATGATGGTGATGGTATAACAATAGCGATAGATGACCGTGATTATTTTTTGTTGTTAGTTATTATTTTTAACTTAGTTGTTTGATTGTGGATTTCGTGTGTAGTAACTAATGTTATGTCCGGATGGTTATAGGGGATCCATATTGGTCACTGATAGTTGATGCATATATTCACACATTGAGATGGAATGTTTCATCATAGGAGATCATGCACATTTGTTTAAGCTAGTGGAAATAACAACGGCGATATGTATTGTGTTATCGAGCGAGCATGACGAGGCGCGGGTAGAGATTGAACGAGCTAGGGAAGCTATAGGTTGAGGTTCCCTAGTGCAAGATGTGTTTACCTAGTATGTGGATTTGCAGAGGTGATTCTCGAGTAGTCGGTTTAATTGGCATTACTACGTAGGTAGGTCGAGAGACACAGGGGGTGCGACCAACGACACAAATTGAGTGGTGAAGCATCTAGTTCTAGAGCTCCCAGCAGTTGTATATAGCGATAGTGGTGATGATATATGATATGTATGGATGTAGCGATGCATGGGAAATTTACCCCAGTGATTATATTTTATAACTATGATATTTTGGAAATATATATATATATATATATATATATATATATATATATATATATATATATATATATATATATATGGTGTTATATATATATTGGATGTGTTATTGTTGATGTTGTATTGATATGTGATGCGATATGTATGGTTTGGATGTGTTTGTTTGATTTGCATTCGTAAATGATGATATCAAGAAATGTATAATGATGTTTGACATAGAGAGATAGGAAATGTGTGGAAATGATGAAGGATAATAATGTGGTCGATGAAAAAAAGATTGTGTCTTATGTGTGAATAACGATAGATGGTAATAAATGTATGTATAGAATGAATGATGTGAAAGAGAGATGTGAATAAAATTATTGCAAGATTGTATGTGATCACATGTTAGTATGATGAAGATGGGGGAATAAAATCAATGTCCCTAGCGTGTGTGTATGATTATGAGGTTCATTTATATAAGACCCCTCAACAATCAAGAATGAACCATAAAGCAAGAGTGCGTCATCGAGAAGTGATATGATGGTGTACGCTAGATAGATAGATCAATGGAGCATGTAGCATAAAGATGTAATGATGTTATTATTGTAACAAATCCCTCAACAGTCATGTAAGAACCATAATAACATGAGTGTGTCATCAAGCGGTGAAGTGAAAAAGAATTACCTATTAAACAACAAGTAGGCGTGGAGCACAAGAAGTGGAAGCAACATGAGTATATAAACCAAACGGAGATATGTCACGTCGAGATGGTGCTAATGATGGGAGATGCAATGGTGGGAAGCATAGATACCGACGGCTTATAAAGTAGGAGCACTATGCACGATGGATGAGATGGACCAAGTAGTGGATGAATGAGATAGAGAGCATGCATGAATGATGACTTTAGACGATTGACGAATAATGACCTTATAAGCAGGTGGAGGTGATAAGTCGATTTGGAGTAATAACACACTTGCATGGAATTGGATACATAGACTACTCATGAGAGCAAGATCCAATGGAAATGACACCCTTGTCTTCTAATTGTTGTAATATTTCACGAAGGGAAAAATAGTCATTATCACGATGGCCATTAATGCGATGATAATTGCAATAAGGACAATCATGTTGTCGTTGTAACCGATGAGGAGGAGGATGTTGATTAGAAGGTAAGAGAATCAAGTGTTTGTGAAGAAAAACATGCAGCACATCATGAGACTTAGCAACATGTGAAAAATGTAATGGCTCTCAAGTAGGAGATGTAGATGCCTTAGATAGAGACCGATGTGGTGGAGGAGATGAAAAACGCTTGTGCTTTATGGAGTAGGTTAAACTTTCTTACGGGGTGGAGGAGATGGAGACCTTGAAGGGCACTTAATAGATGGGAGCAGAGAAGAACTAGAAGATGGTGTAATGAGAAAGAGAAATAGGAGTATCTATAACATGTGAAGAAATTAGATCTTAGTATAGATCAGTGACCTTATATCATAATAGTGTAAATGATTTACACATGTCATAATGTAAGTGTTGTTGTAAAGCAAGAATCAAGCCACGAAAAAAGATAAATTACTTCTCTAAATCAATGGGCTAAAAGACTAGTTGATGCATGCAAGCATTGAAACATAGAATATAATCAATAATAGGTTCTATCTTGCCTTGATGTAAGCCTGTAAGCGATCATGTGTGACTCTAGGACCATTATTAAGTATAAAATGTTGAAGAAAGACCTCTTCCATTTCACAATAGGTACTAATAGATCCAAAAGGTAGATGTGTGTACCATTAGAGAACATCATCAATAAGACTATGATGAAAATATTTAAGCAATAATCGATCATTGGAGTAAGAAGCCATAGCTAGACGATAATGCTTGAGATGCAGATATGGATTTCTAGTACCATCGAAACATGAAAATGTAGGCATGATGAAATCCTTAGGAAATGTTGAATTGTGAATCTTTTTTAGAATGGGATTGCCATGTAAAGAATTGTTATTGATATAAGCATAATAGAATTTGCTTTCAAGAGTGAGAGATTGGACTTGAGATTGTAATTGGCCAATAACATGCATGAGTGATAAGATATCATGTGAAGGAATGAAAGAATATGTGAATGGTACATTGAGTGGTTGAATCTTTCCATTATGAGTGATCATAGGAATGTCAGTAGTGGAGGATGTCGATGTTATATGCACATTAGATGTAGGTGCAAAAGAAGTAATATGTGGTGAAGAACATGGAATGTTGATATAAGCATTAGGAATAACATCAGAAGAGTCATTAGGAGATGAAGTAATAGAAGGAGAAGAATCAACATGCATGTTACTAGATACAACTCTAGAAGAATATGAAAGTGGAGTGGAGAATTCACATTCAAAGTGGTATGCAAAGAAGTATAATCGTTACTAACATGTGCATCATCAGTATCAAACAAAGATTCACATGCAAGGATTTCATCAAGCGTATCATCAACATATAATGAAGTAGGAGAAGAACTATCATGAGATGTATCTTTACAATCATTAGAGACATTTTTAGAAATGCAAGGAGTATGAGATGCAACTATACAATCATCTTGACTATTATGAGAAATAACATCATGCACATGTACATTTTCACATGTACATTTTCATCATGTTTTTTTATCTATAGTATCACAATCAAGACCAAACATATAATCGATAATAGCATCATCTAGAGTTTTAGCAGAAATAGAAGAAGGTGGAGTGACCCTAGTGCTAAATGAGTAACAAGGATTACATCTAGAAAAAAATTGCTCTTTAGAAACAATGCTAAGAGTAGAATGTTTGAAACTAGTAGGGATCATGTGTTTATTAAAGCATCTAGCTATCATTGAACATTATCATCAAATTTAGCATAATAGTAAATATCAAGCAATTCAGCCTCAACACCATCATCAAGGATACGATTAACACTCTCATGATGCATAACTTGCCTAGGAGAAGAAGAACTACTTTTATCCATTTATGGTTTTAGTGGATCCTAGGGCAAGGAGTTCTAAGCTATGGGTTCACAAAAATGATTCAATAAAATCTAAATATTTTACTAAAATATGAATTTATAATATTGTTGTAATGATGTACAATAAGATACAAATGCTAAGCAATTTTAGAGATATAACTATGAAAGCAAATGAGAAGGATAGGGCACTTAACTTGATTTCTCTTATCCCAAAGTGTGTTTGGACTGGAAGAGTGATGAAACAATAACTTAGGATGCTGCAATCGCACCTAGAAAAAAGTAGAAGTGTCGGGCTTTTGGGACACGGGCACCTATGTAGGGGCAAGGACGCGTGCGGGTGCCCTAGACCTCTGTGGGGCATTGTAATATGCCAAAATGTCGAAACTTGATTTCTTCATGGTCTTTAGGGTTTCGCACTTATTCGCCAATGATCACCTGAATGTCGCACTTGGATCGCTAAAGTACCTATAAATCTACAACACAAATAATCTCTTGCAAAAACCTCAAACTACATCAAATCCTAAAAAGAAAGATGCAAAATGAGGGTTCAAACTATCCTCAACTGTCAAACAAGTGAACTTACGACCGAGTGTTGCACTACATCTCAGACCCAATGTAGTTTTATGTATGTGTGTGTATAATAATGCTTCTAGGTTGCCCTTACGTAGATGCCACCAAGATAGGGGCAATAGCTAGATAGAATGCAAATGTGTGGATGGAAAAATTAACTTCCCCTTCCTATGCAGTGTGTATACAGAGTAATGATCCCAAGATGTAGTCCCTTTTATATGTAGATAGATAGCCCTTGATAATAATTGTGTGCTATTATAATGGTATGTATGTTGTGTTTATATAGGGATCTCTTGCTTGAATTTCAACACTAATGACCCGACATGCCAACTAGGACCTTAGGATAGGAGTAAAAAAAAACTGAAAAGGCCAATCAAAAATGTGAAAAAAAAACAAAGGGGATAGGAGTGCCCATGTTGGATAGGAGCACTTGGGCGCTAGTGTCCAATCCTAGGTGCTAGTGTCAGAGACAACTAATGACAAATGTGCAAAGACTGATAGACAAGGATCCCTATGACTGACTAGAAATGGGTGGAGAATTGAAAGATAAAAACAATATAGACACTCAAAGTAAGAAGACAAACTAGACAGTGTGTCACTAGTGAATACTTTTCTTACGCAAGATCCATATATAAAACAACATACTCAAAGTAGTATAGTAAAATAGTATTATGTGCGTGATTTTGTATCTACACAACCACAATCCTTAGCCTTGTAGCCATACTCACAACATGATAAGCATTCACCTTTGAAGATCCCTTCGTCATTCCTAGGAGACTTCCTTTTGTAATCTCTAGCTCTATGACCAAAATCATGAAAAATAAAGCAATATCCATTGAATGAAGAATCATACCTCATAGCATTAGGTTGTCTAACCGAGTTAGACCTTCTTAATTGAGTTTTCTTAGTCACCTTCTCATCTGATTTTGAACTTGGACTAGCTTCATTATCATTCTTCACATGTTTACCTTCAAACCCTAGGCCTATTTTTTCATTTGTAGCTCTTTGACCATCTAAGATCCCATCAAGAGATTCAGAGATATTCTCAAGCCTCTTATACATCCTCAACCTATTAGATGCACTCTCTAAATCTGATTCTAAAGAATTTAATCACTCTTCATACCTGGAACAAGTATCTTCTTTCTCCTTTAGGGCTTTGGATGCACTTTCAACCTATGATTTCAAACTCTTGATACCATGATCGTGATATTTCTCCATTTCACTTGTTTTCTATTGCAATCTAAAAACCAAAGATTCAACAATCTCATATTGTTTCCTCCAAAGATCAATTGACTTACCCATTTGTACTTCTAGGATCTCCTTTCAAGTGATCAAACTTCTCCAAAAGGACCTGCTCTAATACCAATTGTTGGAAGCACATGGACTGGGGGGGGGGTGAATTAGTCCTTACAAAATTTAAATCAGATTTCAGAATGCTTATTTAAAACACAAAACCATTTAACCATCCATTAATGTGTGCACATTATCAAATATCATTCATGCAATGAACCATGAACACGAGAATCAACAAAATGACACAATATATAAGTGGGAAACCTCATGGGGAAGAAAACCCTTTGAAACACAATCTTTACATCGATATGTTTCAAATTTAGTGAGGAACCAAACCTACAAGGAGCACTAACCCCTAGTTTTGTGAAGCATCGACTCCACCAGAGGATACAACCCCTAATATGATCAAGCACCCAATTAAGCACCTTATGAAGAAGATATCTGATGTATTTCTACTGCCATAACTCGATAGAGATCACAAATTCAGCTCATACTCCTTCCGACCCTTGTTAAAACCCCAAGTTTTCAATCTCTCACAAACTAGCACTTTTTCACTTCTCAAAGCAATAAAACCTGCACAAAAATCTAAAAAAATCCTCAATATTTCATACACTTTATCAGCTCACAAATCATGCTCACACACCCGTAAATATATCACACCTAGGTCACACTTTTCATACTCACTCAATTAGTTCACAAAAGCACCCAAAACATCACTTTTATAGGTTCTTCTTGATTCAAATTCAAAAGAGGTCATTTTCCCTCCTTTATCTCAACCACATAACCACAAAAACATCCCATATGAAGAATTACCATAATAGTGGACTATGACCCAGTAGGTTGGCCTCGCTAAAAACCACTCACCATGCACCAACAATCCTTGAAATCCCATCACTATAATGATAAAAATGATCTCACACCAATTTTTTTTTATTCAAGCTCTAAAAATAACCAAACATATGTAATATGACATTTAAAAACCATCCATGTTTTAAATTTACTTTAACCAATTAGATTATTTCATTTAATGGGCCCACTAGTTCATTTCCTTCTCAAAACAGTTGTTTCCAACAACCTAATTTTACCTCTAGGCCTCAAGCCCACTCAATATGAACTAAACTATGGAATGTTACAACTAAATGGAAATCCTAGAACTTGTATAACACTCCTAAGAAATTTATAGCTCATGAAATAATCATATGTTCAAACTACAACTACTTTTGCCTTCACCAAATCAAGCTACCCAAAAAGTAGTTTTACCAATGTAACTGGTTTGGACTCTTTATGTAATTTTAAAGACCTATAAATGAATTAAATAGGTTCCAAATTTACCCCTTTTATTTTACAGGTGGTATCAAACATCAAATCAACCATTTCATACCTCAACCAACTCAATTTGTCACCAAAAACAATCTTGTCCTGAAAAGCAAGAAACCTTCTTGATCACAAATTGACCTGAAAACCTCATCAAATCAGCTGATCATAAGACTAAACTTATTCCATTTTAAATATATCTAAATTAAATTTCCATAACATATTGGAACTCCTTCCAACTCCAAGTGGAAGGCCTTCAACCAAGCTGATCTTTACAAACTACTTGAAACTGCCCCAAAACTGCCCTTTGACCAATCAACATAAATGAAGCATACTAGATCATTTAACTTCATCAATGTGACCTAAAAAATCATGGACATCAATAAAAACTCACATACATCACATAATGATAATTTATTTTGCAACTCCTTTGGAAAACCTTGTCCCAAATTGAACTTATTCAAAAATTGGCCTATTTGAGTGGGGTCCACTCATCACCACAACCTCTATCAAACCTTTCGGGAACCTGAAGGATTCCTCTACATGTTTCAATCATAATCCATACACTATTAATAAATTATTGTTACTTAGGAGCATTTTTTCTCATTTCACTTTTGAGCTAGGGTTTCAAACTCATAATAAGTTGTTTACCTTCTTAACATT